>PNEQ01007549.1:0-29208 GCA_003012365.1 Medauroidea extradentata | reverse complement strand
AACTTCTGGATCTTCACACACCTAAGCAATCTTTTCATTTGAAGTATGTTACGGGACATTTAGAACAAGCTACCTTGTGATTCTACTCTGCTCTTGGTTTATGCTTACTGAATTGTTAATTGAATGGAAGTACTACAATCCTGCAGTTTTAGTCTCAACTCCAGTTTTGTTTATAACTATTGCGCTTAGTTCAGTGCATGTGACACTATCGCAGGAAATTTAGAAATACAGAAGTGAAATAACTGGTAGGAAGGCGAATTCAGTCACACACGCCGGCAAAATGGCTTCGCTGGCCAGCAACAAGGCGGAGACGCCTATCGCCAATCAGCTTAAGGTGACTGCCCTGCTAGCTGGCATCCAGGCCAACAGATAAAAAATGCTGTAACATACAGGAGTCTAACATACACGGGGCTGGAATCAACATTTCAAAAGAGCTTCCACGTCATTTTACTTCTGTATTACTAGGTATTCTGTGCCGCAATCGTGTACAATTCGCGGCAACTGCATCCCTACCTGCACGAGGGGCCACTGGAGAGGTCGGCAAACCACGGCCACGTGTCTTGAGCGTGGTCAAGTGGCGCTCGCAGTTACCAGCCGCCGAAGAGGAGGTGGGAGGAGGCGATCACACGACGAGCCAGGGGCAGTCAGTCCCTCGTTTGTTTCGCCGCGCCACCGCGGGGGCAGCAAGTGTTTCAATGTTCCGCCCCGCCGAGCTGCATGATCGCAGCCAATCAGAGAGGGGCGGTGCTGCCCTCTGACGTCGATACTCGCTACAGTTGCCTCTACTTGCAGTTCCGTCCTCGCTGCGGAGAAATATAACACCACTATGAGGGAAGTACGGTCGCCATTTTGGGATTATATGTTCTTCATCATAATAGTAATTGTTCCAAGTTCATTTATTAATATTAAACTTCGTTAAATCATAAAATATAAACTTATACGTAGGGATGATGATTTATCGCGGGAAATGTTGACTGTTTGCTAGACTTCAATGTTATGTGTTCATTTTGGACGCTTTTCTTCTGTTACTAGTCAGCTTCAATTTGTCTGAGCCAACACTAATTCATGTGACAGGAAACAGTTTTTTGAACATACTTACATATAATGATAGAGCCATTGATTTTTGGTGAAAATAATTCTGCAACAATTTGTTTCAATGCCTTATGTGAACATGTTTCTCTGCTTCAAGGTCAGTGATTGGAAGTTTTTAACTTTCGGCGTCTCGGGGTCCTACCCGCAAATCACAGACGTGTGGTGTCGCGGTAACATTGTTCTGGTTGGTGCAGTCAAATGAGCCACTCCTCTGTTCTACTATATTCTGCCAGTAACCACGAACAAGAGTTGCAGGTGTGCACGCAAGGTATTGGAACAAATTGTTGCAGAATTCTTTTCACCAAAAACCACTGGCTCTAGATAATGGTATGCCTAGGGACTGGAAAATTTGGCGGACTCAATTACCTATAGGCTAGAATCCATTATACTTTGTTTACTCAAGCCCCAAATATTAGACAACTAGCTGCTGCTCAGTGGAGCAGCAGACAATGAACGAATTATTTGAACCAACGTGCCCTTGAAAACACCGTAGTTTCTTGTTAAGGTTAGGTTTTCTTGTGACATGTATGAATGGGGGATATACGTCTTGACACAACGTAGACCAATAATAGGCATAAAATATTTAAATAGCAGGATTCTTACTGGCTGAGTCAAATAGGGTAATAGCTCCACGTGCAAGTGAAAGCCAATAATCTTCCGGTAAGCTGAACGTACGTTGAATCCCAGCAAACAGTTAAGTTTGCCCGCGATAAACCACCGTCTCTAAACATACTCCATTGCGATGCAGATGTCTTTTAAAGAAAACTACAAAGGATAGGAAAACATACATAACCAGAGTAAGCTTTAGTCAACAGGATACAAACATAACATAAAATTCCATAAATGCTACCACGTCAAATAAAACAAGGACAAACAAATAAGAAAAAATAGGAAGAATTTTAACAACAGACACCACCAAAGCAGACAGATCAGGTTTTATTCCAGTTTTGGCAAATATATTAAACATAAAATTACGATACAACTAAGAAACTGTATACTATATACACCCAACTTTACGCAAAACCCACTCAGTTGGTGTGACCGGCAGACAGTCTATAACGCCAAGTACTTGAAGTTATGGTCAGATATTATAAATCGCTTGCCATGATACACTAACACTTGTCATCATCGGCTATCATGTAACTCTACGTAGTGAAATAGTTTTCAAAGATTACTCGGGTATTATTTAAGCGGTTTCGTGAGACAGGTTAAAAAAATATAAAAAAGCTTGGTAGATGTTACCTTATTTCTGAACCGTCTATAGCAGCACTGGTTCTACGGTAGATTATTGTAAACGACTCCAGTTTTGATGGAACTATTTTATGTACCAACGTGATTCTATGTCGTACGTTCACCTCTGCAGTTCTTATTTGATGTGATTTAATTTCAGCGAATGCTCTTTGCACGCAGTAGTTCAACGTGACCGCGATGTACAAAATAAATAAAAATTAGTTAGTATTCGCATATTTGCCAGTGGTTTTCACAATATTACGGATAGAGCAGTTCCATCTAATCTGTGAAACACACCTGCAAAATAAGTAAAAATTCATTTTTTACTATTTGCAGTACAGTGCCAACACTGCAAGACTGAATCAGTTTGCCTAATATTCACGGATTTTCCAGCTGTTTTTTACTGATTGGAGTGTTGAAACTGATCCATCCGGAATCTGTGAAAACAACTGGCAAATCTGTAAATATTCACTAATTATGATACAGAGTGTAGACCTACGCTCACTTCATAGAGCATGGCGCAACCTCGAGTTGGCTGAGTGGTGTCAAGAAATTCGGTATACAGGTGTTTATTCAAAAACTGCTCAACGTGAGTTGGCAGTGTCTGCTTTGGAATAGTATTCAGATGACGTTACAGTTTGCGTATCCATTTCAGGTCATTAATTTATCTTAAATTATTACTTTCTTTTTTCGGAAGAAAGTGGTGAAAACTTGTGAGATTTGCTATCACTTTTCAAGAACGAAATTTTTCGACAGCATAAGTCTCTATTTTAGTTACTGTTGTTACATATAGAATAGTAGTAAGGAAAGTAATAAGAATGTTTTAATTTCAATTCGACCTGTAACTACAGTGACGGCAAAAATATATTTACGGTGTCTAAAATTTTCTCTTAGTATGTATTACATTTCGTTGTTAGGTTAAAGTTCCAAAAATTTACCCTGAAGAAAAGTTGTTGCACAATATACAAAAATCCAAGATGGTAACTTTCACTCACTTTTAATGACGGAGTGTGCAGTAAAGAACGAGTTTGGGAAATCGAATGGTTTCTCCTGTTCTCTTCTTCCCGCCACGAGTTCGACTAATGAAGTAAACAGTGGCGTGTGGTGACCGGTTGCAATCATTGACAATTGCTACATATAGTTGAGGTTGTCGAGATCACTTCAGGGTTATGCTCTAGCTTTCTCAACAACCACTAAATGGTTGCAGATGCCGCTAAATAGACTTCGCTCAACAACGAGTGTTTAGTTTTAGTAATATGCAGCCTTACCTGGCAACAATCTATATGGGCAGTCACTGGTTGCAAGATATGTACGTGTTTGCCCAGTTTTATACACTCTCCTCTATACATGCAGCAGGAGCCAGTATGTACTGTGACGTCAGAGGAAATCGAAAAAAAAAAAATAAGAAACAGCCGCCAATTATGAACAAACACTGAAGCACCCTCTATACAAGAACTCTTATCTCAACGGTTTTTTTAATTTTACTGGCTGATTCATTGGGAAAGCATGAATGTGTTCGAATGGGAGCGTTCCTTAGCATTGACTATACATAGATACCTGAAAAACTCGCGAGTTCACTGACCTGAAGGCTAACCTCCAAGGATATATGTGTACTCAAGGAGACAACGACTGTTTATTAGCTGCTCGCTGACACTGTGAAACAACACTATTTGGCCTACATTTACGTGCTTCTTTATTATTGGCTCAACGCTCTCCAGGAGGAGTCAAATAGAGCAAGAGCCTATTGAGAAAGTGACGCGAACTTATAGTTGTTTGAATTATTGCATGCGTCCAAAAGAAAACGCGAATTTTTAGGTCGCTGACTATACACTGTTATTAGAGATAACGGTTTATTTAGTTCCAGTGCCTTACGCACACATCTGCAATTCTGATCCATGGTTATTGGCAGCGCGTGTGTGTGAAAAACCACATCTCATTTGACTGAGCCAATTACAATAACGTTCCTGCAACACCACATGCCTGTAATTTGCCGGTAGAATCCCTGGGCTCGTGACAGTTAAAATAACCCAATCACTGACCACGAAACCGAACTGCAGATGTGCGCGAAAGGCACAGAAACAAAGTGGGGCAAAATTGTTTTCGCCAAAAACAGGGGTCCCTAGTGATTATATAATTTGAACGAATTTTCGGCGTGTTCACGGTAAAGTCATAGCATTTTAAAGTTCCTTCCAAACAAATGTTTACCACTAATATGTAATTTACAGTGGCCTCAGGCGTTTAGTAATTTTTTTTTAGCATCAAACAGTTCTCAGTAGCATGGTAAAATTCAGTGGCGGCTCGTAGGTTGTTGCCAGGTAGGGCACAAGCTGCAGAGAACTGCACAGGGATGTGCGCTAGTTGACGCTACAGCCACTGACACTCCGGTGTGTGGGTGCCGCTTACTACTGACTGGTCACAACATAATAAGTAGCCAGTAGATATTCCATGGTCCTTAGTATACGGCGGCGTTTTCATAGGAGAGTACAGTTCTCAACAACGTGTGCGCTCCCTGACAACAACCCGCGAGCCACCAATAGTAAAATTTATTCTAACAGCGGAAGGAAAGAAATCGGCAAAAAGGTGAAAAATAGGCCTTAAGTTCTTGCGTTACAGTTAACAGCTTATGAAGTAGTGAGAGCAAACACTAGTGTACCATACAATTGCTTTGTCCCTGAAAGTAAGCGAGTACCATCACTTTCTTCAGAGCTCATAACGTATTCGTTTGCAATTTGGTGGTATATTTCGTAAACGTTGTTTGATATTTTAGCTGACTACCGGACGTAACTGGGCAATATTAAACGAAAATATCAAGAAACTGAAGTCATAAAATCCGCGTACGATAAAGCGCTCAGGTTCCAGCTACGTTGACATGGGAGTGGCTCTCTTCCAGGCCTTGCTTCAAAAATATCTATCAAAATATTTCTATATTTTGTGTGGCATAAACTGTTTTACGTGACAGTACTTCAGTTTACTAAAATGCAGTGTTTTGTTTCAAAATTCAGAAAATAAAAGCAACAACGAGCTGCTTTCCTCGTTACAGTATACTTTACTTACTCTTATATTTTGTACACGCCTTAAAATTTGTGTTAATATTCACAGCGACCATACACGTGCAAAAATCATCATTACCTATTTATGATCCGTGTCAAATTATTTTGTGGTAAACAATAAATAAAGTTTTGGTGACCGCAAAGGTCAAAGCGGTGACAGCAAATTGTTTGTGCTATGGAAAAATAAATATGTGGTAAGGACAATACTAACAAAATATTTTGTATCAGCCACAACATATTTTTTGTACCATAATACAGTTTAACACAGACCGTGGTCTAAACTTTATTTAAGATTTAAAGTCTGCTAATTTCATTCCATTATAAATTACTTGATGTTGATAAAAAATTCAACTGGTGTTAAGGTAGTCAGTGAGAAGCAAATAAACCAATACTTCAAACCTCCAATTTAAAGCTTCTTTGCGTCTCTTCGAAATTTGCCGTCAAACTAGCAAACAACTATGTCGTGTGAATAATGTTATACATATTTGAGATAATGTTCAATTTTTCAGCTTTATAATTTCAGCTGAAAATAAATGCACGTGAAGGAAATGAAAGAGGAGTAAACGTTTATTTTCAGCAGAGCTAAAACACACTTGTAGAATGAGAGGACTGGTATGTTAAAGCGTATGCTTTCTGCTGTTATTACAAGCTGTTCACTGCCTCTTATAAAAGGTGAGTTTAAAAGCGTGTTTTACCATGCTGAAGACACGGAGCTGCCTTTAATAACAAGACACGCCGTGCATACGAAATAGCCTTATAATAACATGGATCGTCTACTTCAAATCTTCAAGTGCCGTGTCTGTTAGCTGTAGATTTGTGTCATCTTGGAGATCATTGAACTACTGCATATGTGTGTTTATATATGTATGTAGGGCCTATATTTAATGTATATTGCATAGGGCCTATAAATAGATCAAATTCTGTCATAGGAGACTGTAAAAATTTTTGTTTATCTGTTAATGTTAAGCATAGGACTTTGTTAATAATATGAGCGATATGGTATTTCCTAGTTAACTTATTTTAAAACATCGCAAAGGACAATTGAAGAACTTTGTTATTAAAATAAATGGCATGGTGTTTCGTGTTAACTTATTTTACAAAACAATCCTAGTTATTTTTAACGTTCATCGAACTTGTGATTTCGTTTCAACACCACCACGCCCCTAAAATTTTCGAAATCCCAATTAATTAGTTAAAACTTAGAATTTTAACTCGTACATTGTTGGAAGGGAAATTTTTAAATTGTTCATATTATTACGAGACGAACTGGCAGGGTTTACGAGCACCGCCCTAATTGAATGGTAAGTTACAGCAAATCGCCTTCTTCCTTCACCTCACACTCTGTCCTTGCCGAGTGACATTGTCAGTCGCTTCCCTGTACAACGGCCTGGAATACAGGCCTACTACAGTGATGGCCAGACTCTGTGATAATCTCAAATGATATTTGGTGACATGGGGGACGTATTTTGTAAAATACCTTAAGCCAGGCCAACTTCATCACATGCGGCGCATGGTTACGTCACATTGGTAGATCCACGATTTTGTGGCGAAAAGATTTGTAGACTTTTTTGTTTCAATGCAATATGTGCTCATATACAGCTCTTCTTCATGGTCGGTCATTGGATGTTTTAAATCTCATATGTCTTGCTGTTCTACTGGTAATCACGGACGTGGTGTCACAATTGCCTTATTCTGACTGATAGCTACAGCCAAATGCGAGACGTGTCTGAGAAAGAAACTCTGGCAGTAACTATACAAAGGCATCGCTCTTTAGTTTTGCAGTGGTTTCGAAAAATTTTTTTAACGTAAATTAATACAAACATCAAAAATTCATTCTGGCAATTTTAACACTTATGTATCATCGTCTGTATTTTAATTTTACTGCTGTAATATACCAAACGGATTTTCAGATTTTTGTCCCTGAAATATAACACATTTTGTTGTCAAAATAAGCCAGAATGAAGCAATATATTTTTTTTTCTAGCAAATGGTAGATTATTTTAAAAAAACTCTCTGGCAAAATTGTGTATCGTATAACTGTACACAGCCTCAATTTTTTCAAATCGTTTGGTTAAAAAATATTCGAATTATTTGCAATTGTTTGAAATAAATGAAAGATCATGGCCCCAATTCAATGACGTCGGTATATGATAACTTTTTATTTGAGTTAGCAATGATCTTATACAGTATATTAATTAATTTATCTTTTATATTAGCATCGCACATTTTTTCCTTCTTTAATAATGGATACTATGAAGGGTTGTCGTGACTTTTTGTAATGTTATAATTCCAGTACCATATTTTGTAAGCATGTGAACAAGCACAGCAAATTGTAAACTAGTCTAGTGCTGAACTTCGTACGTGTATAAATAAAGTAATTAGTGTATACGACATGCTTGAAAGTAAGAACATATGTTCAGTACTGTACAAGGCCTGATGCTGGTGCCAGTACAAATAAATACAGACCTGCAAATTTCACCTTAGGCTATTACCAGACAACAGACTAGATTCCAAGTTCATATTTGTTCATCTGGCTTATATGAGGTTAAAGGCGTTCCAGAGGGAAGCAGACATAACTTTATGTTTGTATGAAACAGTGTTAGTTTTGTAGACGTTACTTGGGAGAACAATATCCTCTTACAAAAAAAATAGCTCAGCCAGTTTCCCCGTAATAGCATTCCAAAGTCAAAATTTAGATTTTTTTCATTTCTTACATCCCCCGAAAACCAATAAACATAATGAAACGAAAAAAATTCACAGTTAAAGTAAAGGTGACGGGCTAGGGCGTTACGTATATTAAAACTCATTAAAACAATGTTCTGTGTTTTTAAAATTTTTTGAAAATTAATTTTCTTTTGTTATTTTTAGAATTTTTTTAGTAGACTACAAAAATATTTTCTATTGATATTTTTATATACTTAAAGCCCTTACCCAAGGCATTTTATCTTACTGTGAATTATTTCGTTCCCCATTCTGTAGATTGGTTTCCGTGGGGTGTATGACCTGAGAACATACCAATTTTGACATTGAATTGCTATTATGGGAAAACTGGCTGTAGGCCTACTTATTTTTTTTTTTTTCATAAGGGGAAAATATATTCCAAGTAACGTATAAAAAACTAACGCTGTTTCGTGCAAACATAAAATTATGATCCCCCCCTCCTTCTCCACCGTTAAGTAAGATAACACTGTCTTGTAATGCTGGCACACAAAGATACGAACGCCCGGAGCCAAAAAGTTCACGAAGTGTTTATAGTGAGTTTATAGTGAGTTCTAGCCTAACGCGAAATTTCATTGACTACTGTGCACACCTTCAATTCGTAACCGGCTGATGTTTGTTGTCTTTACATGTATTAACCAACTATATTCCCAGTGGGTACTGAGAACATAATTTAATTGGAATTGTATGTACTTATCAGACCACTTTTTTTAATGTTGAAACGCATGAAAAAAATTATGTGCAAGTTTACAGGTTATGGGAGCGTAAAGTGATGTGATGAACCTGTGAACTGGGGTGAGTCGATACTAGTTGGACTTTACAGGATATCAAATTGCCTGCAATTTTTTACTGTAGTAACTCTTGTACAAATAATCGTGCTACCTGTTTACTGTGAAAGGCAATTTAGGAATAAGTCTACACTTAGTGGACTAAAGGGTAATAATTTAAGTATGTACCTAGTATGAGCTTTTGTTTCATAATTTAAAACTAAGACTTTCTTCCTTTAAGAACGCTTCTACGTCGAGAGTGACTTAAAATATTGAAATTATTTGTTTTAATTGGGATTTTCATGTCCATCCCGAAATACTCACCAACTTTTCTAATCTGAAATACGAATAGCATGCATCTGACGATACTTTTGTAAATTAGGGTTAAAATTAATTTATAAAACACTACTGTGTGCATTTTTTATTAATTTTGTTGGACTGAAATCGGTTGCATAAAATTGCATTAAATTTAGAAATTAGCTTAGTTACCGATGAATAGTTACTTGCCTAATAAGAGTGCTAGACTATTTAGTGCCTTACACACACAAACACTGCCTGTTCATTGTAAAGTGTTTGGCCAAATACTTTTTAGAACAAATACGTATTATTTTGAAATTCAATACTTCAAACTTGATTCACAGACAAATTTCGGAATATTTTACGGATACGATGACAGCGGAATTAAGTTGAAGAGCGTGACCATCGTGGCAATCCTGACAAGAAGTGTCACTTTAATAACGCTGGAATTCTACAATGGCAATCACTTTCCCTGATTCGTCGGAATGTAAGAGAGAATAACGAATCAGGGAAAGTCACCGCCGTTGGAGAGATCAAAATTACCCCTTCTTGCCAGGGTCACACACTATTTACACGTATTTATTTATTAATTTTATACACGCCATATTCAGCCAAAGGGCGTTTTACAAATGTACGTGTTTTACAAACTAAACACTGTGATTACTTTTAAATGTGCCTTTATTATGAAAATTAATTAATTTAGATCTTGATGTAAAAATATAAGTAAAAACTGACCTCACTCACATTACGGCCAGCACTATTATCATATTAACATTTTTAAAAATTTAATGAGAGGTTTTCAAAATGAAGTGAAAATAAAAAAAATATATATATATATATATATATACATATATAGTATATAGTAATACAGACGTGAAATGATGTGGCGGCTCATTTGATACGGGCGAATTTTATCGCTTATTGGCTGCACGAGTTGGTTAATGCAAACCCTCTGCAAGTTACGTTAGTTTTCCAATTGGTCTGACTGCTGGCTAGCAGAACAGCTGCCTTACGCTGATTGGCTGTAGGCGAACCCGCCATGTTGCTGGCCAGCGACGCCATTTTGCCGGCGTGTGTGACTGAGTTCTCTGTCTTACCGGCTATTTCACTTCTGTATTCCTAAATATTCTGTGGCATGGTTGTTACTTCGAAGGCCACGGATTTCTACTAGAAGCGGCTGTGGTGCTGCACAAAAGATGTCCAGAGCCTTGTCCAACCAATGGACCGAATATTTTACACCTAAGACACCGTCTCGGTATTTCACATTTAAACGGCTAGCTAATTCCGTAGCGTGTTCACGACGGCCTCTGGGCTAGGGTGGGCGTCGTCTTCCGTCGTTGCCAGAGCGTCACGGCGCTACGGCCAGGCAGTCCCCTGCGTGTTAGGGAGCGGGGGAGGAGGGGCGTATCTTCGCAACACGTGTGTTTACCCACGACACATGCGCGCGAGCCTCGTTGTTTGCAGACATGTGTCGACACACACTCGCTCCGTCGCACACGTAACTACACACGTGACCCCTACCACCCCACTCCGGCGGTCACTGCAGGGAAGACAAGCAGTATGCTGAGGCGACTCATTTCGCACATTCGGGTTCACGTTTGAGGTGTTTTTTTTTTTTTTTTGTAAAATTAGACCACGCTTGGCACAACTCTGAATAAATAACAGAATAGTAAGTGGAGAAGAAACCAATCACATAAAGTTAAAATTCAGTTACCGATGAGGCCTATTAATTTTCGCGGACCAATTTCAGTACAATATAAAATTTCTGAGGTTGTACGTACTTCAGTTCATTATTGCTAGGGACCTCTGTTATTTGCGAAAATAATGCTGCCCTAGTTTGTTTCAGTGTCTTACATGCACATCTGCAGCTATGCTTCGTGGCTATTGACAGTTTCTCTACAGTATATGAAAAGCCACATCTCATTTGACTGAGCCAATTACAATAACGTTCCTGCAACATCACACGTCTGTGATTTGCCGGTAGAATCCCAAGACTCGTGGGAGTAAAAATATCCAATCACTGACCACGAAGCACAACTCCACTGTAACAAAGTGAGGCAATATTCTTTTCGCGAAAAACAGGGGTCCATAATTATCACAAATGGTGATGCGTGGATTTCGCGCACATCCTTCTGTCAGCATCATAGATTTCTTAGTCCTATAAACATACTGGTCACACAATGACTTACATGCACATCTGCAGTTCCACTTCACAGTCAGTGATTGGATGTTTTAGTTCTCTTGTGTCTTGGGGTTATACTGGCAAATTACAGGCGCGTGGTGTCTCGGGAACCAAATCCTGATTAGCACAGTCAAATAAGCAACACCTCTGCACAAATACTGCCAATAAACACCAGGTAGAGATGCAGATAAAGACGTAAGGCAATGAAAGAAACTGATGCATAAACTTTTTCGTGAAAATTCAGGGTCTGTAAGGATTATGCTATCTGTTTGCTGTTGTTTATTACTAGAGTCAGTAATTATTGTGGAAAATAATTTTGCAACAATAAGTTTCAACGCCTTACGTACACATCTGTAGCTCGGCTTAATTGCTATTGGCAGAATGTATTAGTATAGAGGCGTCGCTCTTTTGACTCTGCCAATCAGAAGAAAGTTACTGCGACACCACACGTCTATTATTTGTACGAGTACAACCTCAAGACGCTGAGGGTTAGAAACATCTAATCATTAGAGAAGGTGATTTATCGCGGGAAAAGTTGACAGTTTGCTAGGCTTCAATGAAATATTTCTGACGCCTTTATTTCGTTACTGGTGAGTCGCTATTTGACTGGGTCAATAATAACTCTGGTGCACTACGACTGGACGTCTGTGATTCGTCTGTAAACAATTAGACTATGCTACATAATCGCCAGCCAACAATACATGACGCAGGACGCTACATTGATTTGCAGCATACGCTGGCACAAAATATTCTCGTGATAAATCACCTTCTCTACTACACATTGACCGCGAAGCAGAGCTGCATATGAGCTCATGTCATCGCTAGAGCCACGATTTTATGGCGAAAAGATTTTTGCAACATTTGGTTTCGATGCGTCATGTGCACACCTGCAACTCTGCTACATCGTCTGTGATTGGATGATTTTACTCTCATTGGCCTTGGCAAATTATAGACGTAAGGACTCACAATAATGTTATTCTGATTGGTGCAGTCAAATGAGAAGCGTGTCTGAACAAAGACACGCTGCCAATAACCTTGAAACAGAACTGCCGATGTGCACGTGAGTCACTGAAACAAAGTGGGGCAAAAATCTTTTCGCGACAAAATCGTGGCCCTAGTCATCGCATTGAAAGAAAATGGTGAAAAAATCTCTTCGCGCAATGTTCTTGTTTCTAGATATACGTTGTAGGCGTTCAACTTGAGAACAAATACGCGAAATATAAGTACCTAATACCATAGGTTGAGACGATGGTACATCGCGAAAGTATGTTGTGCCAACATACCCTTGAAGACACAGTAGTTAATTGCAACACATATGATTGGATGATGTACGTCGGACACAACGTAGCTGCCTGCAAACCAATAACAGGCATCAATTTTTACAATAGCGGGAGTCGTGTTGGCTCAGTAAAATAGGTCATTAGCTTCACGTACAAGCGGAAACCAATAATTAGGGCCACGATTTTGTCGCGAAAAGATTTTTGCCCCACTTTGTTTCAGTGTCTCACGTGCACGTCTGCAGTTCTGTTTCATGGTTACTGGCAGCGTGTCTTTGTTCAGACACGTTTCTCATTTGACTGCACCAATCAGAATAAGATTATTTTGAGTATGTACGTCTATAATTTTCCAGTGCCAGTGAGAGTAAAATCATCCAACCACAGACGATGTAGCAGAGCTGCAGGTGTGCACATGACGCATTGAAACGAAATGTTGCAAAAATCTTTTCACCATAAAATCGCGGCTCTGCCAATATTATTTTCCCCGATTAACAACCATCTCTAATCATAGGTTTTCCGAACTGTAAGACACGCCCTGAAGTTTTGCCTGTCGAATAAAAAATTAGCAGTGGATCAAGGAATGAATGCTCGTGCTACCTTGTACTACCTGGTACGCAGAGAAACTGAACACACACTGGGGCAGCAGCCAATGTACAAACTGCGGTGGCTATATAGAGAGTATATAGGACTGTGGAGTCTAATATGCATGTTATTCAACCAGCGACAATTTACTGTTCATAGTTACTGTGTCTTCAAGGTTATGAAGTACATACTTTATGTCGTTGGTTTATTCCTGCAGTGCTGGTGAACAAGACATGGGGCCAGTATGCAGGGTCGGGTGAGAAGCATTTAATAAATAAAGAAACAAATTTTCTGGTTATCATAGTTAACCTGCTAATAGCAGTGGTAATACTTGCGTAAAAGTACGCAAGTCCTATAATTAACTATGCTGTGGAGTGTTTGATTATCTTCTCGGAACAATCTGACTGCTGCACCAACATATCGTCGTACATTCCCATAATTCACAACCACAGTCGTCAACTGCGAGATATGGTACACTGACACTCTGTCCATTCACCAAGACGTATCCTTCCTTGCGCATTGCCACTGTCATCAGTAGATTATGATGACAATTCTACCCGGAATGTAATATGCTTCGTTTGTACTTATTTATGTCACTTGTTAGAGTTTATTGTTTTTTTTTTTTACAGAATTCACTTGGGACTGCTTTTTTATATTTTTTGTGTGTGTTTTGTATACTTTTTGTTCTTTTTTGTACTTTTTCATTCAACACAGCTTAGGTCAACAAAACATTAGCAATGGCGTATGTCCACAAACCAATAAATTCTAATTGTAAATTCCCATTTAGTATCGGCTCGTGGGTTGTTGCCAGGTAGGGCTGTAGTTGCCAAGAGCTGTACAGGGCTGTACGCTGGTTGACTCTACAGCCACTGATACGCTGATGTGCAGGTGCCCTTTACTACTGAGTGGTCGCAATAGATGTAGTAGCCGGCAAATATTTCATGGTCGTTGGTCTACGGCGCTTTCGTCAAGAGTGTACAGTTCCGACTATCTGCAGCCCCACCTGCCAACAACCCACGAGCCGCCACTGCTCCCATTACAACAAACGTTTAACAAATTACATCACTTGTGTTGGCTGCCATTTGTTTAGTATGCGTGCAGCCAGGATGACAACAATATATTATGTATCAACGGTACTGTAAGCATAGGGACACGAGCAGGAAGAGTCACGACGTAGCTACAACTAGGGAACGGAAAAACCCCGTTTTCTTTTACACACAAGTTAGAGTTGAAAGAACTATAAATTCGTGTCGCTTTTGCAACTGGCCCTCGACTTACTTGACGTCTTCTGTAGGTCACTCAGTCAATAATAAATAATCAACTTAATGCATGCCCAATCACGTGTTTTCAATTATGTGTTACAGACCATAAAAATGAACAGTTATTGTCCGACTGAGAAAACAGATATTTAGTTAATATAGTCCAATGCCAGCGAACCCACGAATTTGCCCGATCTCTTAGTGATAGCTTATCAAAGAGTACGAAAAAAATGTGTACTTAATTTGTCTGTTTATGAATCTAGTAGGATAAATGCTGCTATGAAGATCAATATTAATTTAGCGTTAAGATATTTCATTGTTTGGACACCGTTAAGGGCGCGGTTTATCCCAGTTGTCAACATCGTATTTTTATTTTTATGTTTGTACCAGCTATTTTTTTTCTTAATTTAGACATAAATTGTGACTAAAGTTAGTCTTACGAAATTATTTTATAGCTCATAGTTTTTGTGTAATGACGCGTAAACGTAAACATTTACATTTTACGGTTTTATGTACGCCACTAAAACCAATTTACGTACCAAACTAGAAAAAAAATTTTTTAATACATAAATATTCCATATTTTTGTATATGCATCAAGTTGTAGCTTAAAACATTCTTATTCACTTTGATTTTTTTTTTTTTTTTAGTTTAGTATGTCAGTTGGTTTTAGTCGCGTACATAAAACGTAACACGCAAATTTTGAAGTTTACGAGTCATTACGCAAAAACTATGAGAGACAAAAAATTTTCACAAGAGCAAAATTTAGTCAATATTTACGTTTAAAATAACGAAAAAAATATTTGGTACAAATATAAAAATAAAAATATGATGTCGGAAACTGATATAGATCGCGCATAAGATATTCGCTTCCTAATGTCAAGTATTAAACTATTTTATTTTAAACAGCTGGCCGGTGCTACATAGGTAATTTATACTTCTGCAAAACTGAAATAAACAACGGTTAGAGAGGATGGTACATCGCGAAAAATTTTGGCGTCAACACACTCTTGAAACCGTTGTAGTTTTTGCAGCATGTGTCATTGGGTGATATACGTCTGACGCAACGTAGCTATCTGCAGACCAACAACAGACGTCACATTTCACAACAGTGGGATTATTATTGGCTCAGTCAAATAGGTTTAACATCTTCACGTACAAGCGACAACCAGTAATCTTTTCATAAGCAGATCGTATGTTGAAACCCTGCAAACAGTCAACTTTTTCCACGATAAACCTATTACGAGTGCCTCGTTGCCGATGTAAAAAAAAGACATTTAACTTTGAAACGGTTGTGCTTATTGTTTGGCACTGAGAGATCCAGGGTATAGTTCAGTATAATATATTTTATTGCCTGTTTAAAAACATCCACTCCTAATTGTTTTAATTAAAAATTAACTTTGGGAACCCAATTTTCAAACAGTCCTTTGTAGGTTAACACATATTTTCGTAGCAAAACATACAATTTTACCTAAATGCTTTTCCAGTGTTCCCAGCGATTTTTTCATTAAAATACAAAAAAAAAAATGCTTCCTTGATAAGGCAGTGGGAGACAACTATTCAATTATTCTGATAATATTATTTTTATAATAACCTAATATCGATACCAAAGTTCTTCAACATTGACAATAATTTTAACCCGAATTTTTCCATAGCTATAAACACCACCACGGTTTTAAATTATTTTCACCCTAAGTATCAGATATTTTGTAATGAAAAGTCAAACTCAATGAAAAAATATATATTTTTTTTTGCGTGTGAACTTTGAATTTTGTTGCAAAACGTCTATGTGCATTTGCGCATTGTATGAGTGAACACAATATAGAATCTCTTCAAAGCATTCTGTTCAAAATCATTTGAGTTCGTGGCACTTGTGTGAAACGAACTACCGAGCATGGCCTTGAAGTACAAGAGAGGTAGTATTGAAGACATGTTCAATCGCGTCGTACAAGGAAAGTGGCCCATTAGAGGAAAGATAGCGCGTTTAGGTAAGGCCAGATAAAACGCTGTGCAGGACTGCAAATCACCCTCTAGATTTATGTCGGGAGTTCTGCCGCTCAACCGGCTACAAGGCGACGGGAGAAATTGAAAATGCGCGGACAAGGCCGCGAGCAGATAGAGATCTAATCCGCAGTAGAACTCGGCGGGCATATGTATTACCTTCATGGTCATTACAACACGTATCTATCTCAGTGCAGGTCTATAAGTGAGTGTGTCCCTGGACGTGCGTCTCCCGGTATGAGCGAAATGGGATCATGAGGATGTATCACTCTAGTTGGGGCACCGTGCATGAAGAGGACGCAACCTTTCAGCAAACAATTGAGGGGCTTAGATTTATAGTAGTGTAATTCTGTCCTAAATATTTCTTAGTAATCACATGCAAAATGCAGTGCATACTTGCTGTACTTGATTGGTATTTATAAATTCAGTTAAGAGTAAAATATCTGGTACAAGAAATTATTTTGAAAAATTTGTACAATATGAATAACAACGACACTACCATATATTTTTAACATACACCACTATGAATCTTAGCCACACGATTGTTTTTTTACTTCTCATTTGTAAAGACATACAAAATTCGCGTTATTATTTGATGTTATACTAGTCTTCTCTGTCCTATAGATTCTTGAACATGTTTCGTGTTTTCATTGGATAGCTGTGGTGTCATTTGACTGTGAGTGCCCTGCATACTAGGACTGGGAGACTCCTACTATTGGCCAGAAGATGTCACCTACGAGCATCACCAAATTCAACTAATGGCAGACGTCGTACGAGCGTACAGTACGTCGGAGCTCAGTCTTCTGATAGAAAATAACGCGAATTTTACAGGTCTCTACTCATGTGTTAATAACTCATTTCCCAAGTCTTCGAACGTTTATTAGATTATATTCAGAAAGGAATGTACAGACACAAGATATCTAGGTAATGTCAAACCCCTTCCCCCCCTCCCCTCAATCTCTCTTGTATACACGGGTAACTATTCTTATTTTGTGTTGAACTTACATATTATTTTCACGGCTATGCATCAAATAAATACATTCACTTAACTTTACTTTCTTCGTATTTGCTACCAATGATTAAGTTTTAAAAAATGACAAACCTTTTCATATGTTTCCTGTGATCGTCCTGAACGTTAGAGTCCCAATACTATCATATTGCGAACTGAGGCGGGTTTCAGAGAATCACAATAAAACGGAAAGGGTTTGTAAACCTACTGTAGCTGCAAAAAGAGTGCCTAGTAAAACTACATATGATCTTATTGTAAAATGGGTTGATTTACAGGGAAAGTATCCATATCGATAAAGAGTTCTTTGTGACGAGCAAAAACTTTACAGTCTACAAAAATCAGACAGCAATGGAATAAAGTCGAAGAGTCAGTTTTAATTTAATCGCACAACACCTGAAATTAACGGTTTAATACACAGTTGAAAATAGTTGACTTAAATGGCAGCCGTGAGTAGAAATGAGCTAGCTGGTATAGCAAGATCGCGATTAAGGCGGCCGCCTACCTCACTCTTCTAATGCGTTGCACGGTGTTTTTAAACAGGTTCTTTTCTGCGAAACAGTCCCATGTGCGGTCATTGTGCCAACGTACGAAAATAAAACACGATTCAGACAATGCTGGAATCTCATTGTGAAGTCACTATGCTCTTTAAAAACACTGTTTCTAAGTCCTCCAACATGGCTAAAATTGGCCTTTTCAGACGGCCGTACTCAGATTGCGATGTGCATTGAACATTGCTACAGACTTTCCACCAACAAAATTATATGGCCACTGCTTAATGTCCCATAGCAACGTCCATAGGAACCTTCCACGCTATTTCCTAGCTTGTCTCGTTGAGGCGATGCGGCTTTTGAAGCGTGTTTATTTATTCTAAGACAGAGTGTTTTGCTGTATTTCATAAGCAAACCATAAGCTTTTTAAGAACACATATACCTGTGCGTTTATTTGCACATTTCGAAACGCCAGTGGGCATTAAAAATATATTACAAATAGCAAAAAAAAAATATACTGTACACGTAGGTGACTCGTGCTAGAGGTTAGTATGTAATGGGAATGAATTATTTACATGTTATTTTTCTATTAATTGTCGCGTGGCATCTAAATTAGTGTTCACTAAAACCATAACTTTTAGGTGTCGTATTGTCAGGGCCATGGTGGTCGAGGGGTTAGTTAGACCTATCGCCTCCTACCAAGACAATCCAGGTTCGATTCCCGGCGGGGATTGTCCCCGGATTTTCGCATCCGGCGGACGATGCCTCTAGTCGTTTTCTTTAAACGAGTATGTTTCGTTTTCACCACCTAAATACCAAAAATCTCTTCATGTCACTGTCGCATCGTGACCGGGTGGCGAAGCTAGTCTGTGACGCCTGGCTGGAGGACAATGGCTGAACAAACAGAAGAAGGTAGAAGGAGATGGTACGACTGGCAATTTCTGTGACAACCAGTAGAATTTGATGCACCAACCATTATCGGAATAAAGTTACAATAGATCGTAGACGGCCTCTTCAAATTCCGGAGGAATGTTACAACAAGGAAAAACCTCGACGCAAACTGAACAGTGCCGACGCTAGAGTTCACCACGAGTACTCTGATGATGAGCTATGCAGACAGGTTAATAGGATTAATGGTGAACTGTTCTTGAAGAAGCAAGACCAAAAGCAAGGAAGCCTAATGAAGCAGCGTGCTGGAAAACAAATCACCCTAGAACAGTCTATGAAGACATTGAGAGGGCTGAGAGAATCAAATATTAGAAGATCTCAGGATCTTCTCAGCTGCCATGGCCACTCTAAGAGTCCAAAATGGATGGGAACATATTCTGTTTCCGATTCCTGAGTATGCCAAACGACACCTGCTGGCAGTCAACAACCTTCCAAGAGCTTCACATGAGCTACAGGAACTTGTTTGAGGGGTACTCGAATCGCGAGGAGAACATCTGGACCTGGAAATAGCCAAAAAGAGAGGCTATGAAGACGTATGGAAGAAGAACTTTCGACTACCAAAACCCATTTTCTGGCTATTCGATAACACATCATTAAAGAATATATTTGGGAAGAATCTGAAGGATTAAGATCACCAAGTGCACGGACAAGAGTGGGAGGACGATCAAACGCACCCATTCCCCAATGCACAGAATATTGCAATGACCATTAATTGGTGCATTCGGCTAAGATTATTTGGGTGGTAGAATGCACACAATGAAAAGGATGAGAACACATTTTTATCCGAGAAATCTAACGAACCTGGGACATCAACCAAAACACAGCTACTTATCAAGTAAAAGTTAGCGGTAATCAAGGTTAATGCGGTGCACTTGCCTTTTGCAAGAACGGCAGTTCTAGTGCGTGAGGAAGGAGGGTCC
The DNA here is from genome assembly GCA_003012365.1 of Medauroidea extradentata. Lineage (NCBI taxonomy): Eukaryota > Metazoa > Arthropoda > Insecta > Phasmatodea > Phasmatidae > Medauroidea > Medauroidea extradentata. The sequence continues at coordinate 9,390 of PNEQ01007549.1, read as the reverse complement.
GCGAGGGCTTCGGCCCTTTAAAAACCTGCCACTTCGTGAACTTCGAGTCACTTCTGTAACGCCATTTTTATTCTTACGTTAAGCAGATATTGCACTGCACTAGAGTCCGTGATAGCATGCGTAATCCCCCACACCAACTACTTATGGCAGCCACCAAGATATTTGTCCCTTTCTTCGCCGGATTTAACACCAGGTTTGGTGACATGAATTTTTGTTTTCAGTAACAGCTTCCAGGTCAATGACACTGCAGTTTAAAATAGCAGAGTTCTCCACGCATAATTAACCTTATCTAAAGGAAAAAATGAAACCGAACTACATTATGTCGCCATCTCTAATTGTTGAAAGAAAAAATTTCAGACGAATGAACGTGTTTTACAGTGTAGAGATGCGAGCAGCGTAACAAAGCTGCGTTACCTAACTGTTCGCTTCTCTGCTGAACCTCGCTCTGCGTGTCAAGGACATGAATTGTGAGACGAGACTTGCTTATCAGCTGAACTCAACTAGTTACCTTCCTGCTTGCCTGATATGTCATGCTCTTGCTTGTTTTAAACAATTAGTAACGCATTGCTGCCAGACAAATTCCTATTACATTTTCTGTTTATTCTTCTCTATCCTCTGTATTCAACCTCTCACTTCCTTAAAACTATGTCAATAGTGTCAGTTGTAATCTTACCACATTTCTTGCATTTATTACTTTATCTTAGTGTTTGATGTACTGTACGTCGTATTCGTGTACGTCGTATTAAGTTTACGTTCTTATTTCTGTATTGTTTTAAATTACTCGGTTTTTGCCTGGTCAATATAACGACAATGGCTAACTCTTAACATTCAAATAACATACAGTTACAAAAAAATTTTAAGACTGCTCCTTATGCAGAACATGTTCTTACAATACAAACAACTAACTTTTAGTGTTATTATAACTAAGAATTTAAAGTAAAGAAGGTATTATTTTATATGAGCATAGACAGGAGACTTTTAGGATGTACGTCGCTGGTAAGCGTTTTGTGTACCTAAGTCTTCATCATGGCCTTCGAAGGCCTAACATACATAAACGTTACAATAACAACGCAAGGAAGATAAAGAGACGAATCTCAATGATATTTTCCAGACCCCTTTTTTTTTTTTTTTTTTTTTTTGCCAATTGGGTAGGTTTTCTTACCAACCTACCAGCGTCACATTATTCCGGTTTCAAGATTTATATTACATATAATTGTTGTTAATTTTAGACCTTACTGTTTTATTCGACATCGTGTAACGATTTGCAACAAGTGCGCGTATTAAAAAACGTTAACAAGAAATTTAGTAACTAAATACTAGTCGTGGATTGCAGCTGAGAACATTCAAAGCCTATAATTATAAGTTGCAAGGTAGACAGATGTATCCCATGTAAAGCAGTAAAATACGTAACTAATATCACATAGAAACTGGTGAGAAACAATACAATGACAGATTGTCTTAGAGTACGTGCAGATCATTGGAGTCAAGTTACCAAATAATAACGCGAATTTTGCTTGTCTCTAGCTATAGTTTCGGAGAATTGTAAATCGAGTGGAACATCTCATAAGATCTTACGAAAGAAAGAACTCACTTCGCCGTTAACAGCATATATCTACAAAGGGAAAAATTCGCGGGTTCACTAACCTGTAGGCTATAAATTTCCAAGAATAATCTGTGTACTCAAGCAGACATTAGCTGCACATTATCTGCTCAGTACATTGAACGCACATTATTGGGCCTGCATTTAGTTGTATTTTTATGATTGGCTCAGCGTCCTCGAAGAAGTGTCAAATAAGACAAATGCCAATTGATGACGTGGCCGAAACCTACTGTTGCTCAGTCCTAGCTTATGTCATAAATATAGTCCGGAAACATTCGCGAGTTCGCTGACGTGTAGGCTAGCCTCCAAGAATAACTGTTTACTTTAGTATACAACTGATGCTCATTGGCTGCTCGCTGACACAGTAGTACAACATAACTGGACGTGAAATTATTTACTAATTTATTATTGACTAATCGCCTTCCACGAGGTGCCAAATAACTCAAAGCTACACGAACTTGCAGTTGTTTGAATTATAGCTTGTGCCTGAAATAAAACGCGAATTTTTCAGGTCCCTAGTCATAAAGAAAAGATGAATTTATCAGGTCCCCACGTATATCAAATGTTGTTGCAGAGGTTAGACACTGGGCGCGCGTACACTCGTCCGGCGCACATATGTTTCACACTTGCTCCACATCGCCATGACTATGTACTGTCCTGCAGTTTCGCCGCGCACCAACCTACACAGCTGTTTAGTGTTGCTAGAATACTTCCCCATCCTCCAACTCTCTTTTGTTGTTTTACACGGGGCCACGTTGGTCGAATAGTCAGACCATTCACGTCCCACCAAGGCGATCCGGGTTAGATTCCCGGCGGATTCAGTTCCAGGACTTCCGCATGTAGGAATCGTGCCGGACGATGCCGTTGGCCGGCGAGTTTTCTCGGGGACCCCGCCCTCTCATTCCGGTGCTGCTCCATACTCACCTCATGTCACCCCTCACCAGCGCTAAATACCTCGATGTTCAGCGCTGACCAAAATTTCTCACTCGCTCCTGTTTTACATTCCGTTCAGCTCTTCTTGCTTATCGTTTCTGTGAGGAGTTATATTTTTTTCTGCACGTAAGAGATGTTCGCAAGCTCAAGGGGGCCGACTGCCCAGATCGCCGAACGGTGTGGAGAACTTCGGTAGGCAGAATTTCAATCGAAAACTGTCGAACGTGCGTGAGTGATGTCTGCTTATATAGAAACAACATCCAAGAAGTTAGGCGTGTGTAGGCGTATGCTCATTCCAGGAGGTCCTCCAGTTATTTTTAAAGTTAATTTCTGACGGCCGAAAGTTGCGAAAATACGTATCACTTACCACTACTCATCACGTACAGGCCTAACTAATGATTTTAAGTGCATAGTTTACTAATGGTTTTAAATGCATAGTTTGCTAATGATTAATGTTTCCATAGACGTTAGAAGTAGTCGTACGTAAAGAAAATTGTAGTTCACCAAATTCGAAATTTTCCCTTTCGTTTAGGTTGTGTTAAATAAGATTAGGTTAGTTTAAGTAAGTTTTGGTTAGTTATGGTTTCATTAAGTTATTTTACTATTAAGTTTTCAATTTTTCGTTAGGCTCGGTAATATTAGGTTACTTTAAGTAGGAAGGTTAGATACCTTAACCTTATCTAACCTACCGAAAAATGGAAAACTTAACGGTAAAATAACAGAACCTAACCAAAACTAAACTAAACCGACCTAAAGTAACCAATGTAACCTATCCTTGTAACGAAAAACGGAAAATTTCGAAGCTATAAAACTACAATTTTCTTTACGTAAGACTACTTATAATGTCTATAGAAACATTATTCATCAATGAACTATTCATTTAAAATCATTAGTTATGCCGGTACACGATGAGTAGTGATTCTTGATATTTCCCAATAGGTATATTTGTTGTTATTTTTAGGTATTCAGTTCTTAAAGCAGCATCATAAAAATATATAGGCGTTTAAAATACACCTTAGCTTCGATATTTCGTCATAAAATTACAGTACTGAATTTCTAATAAATGGGATTAATCGGCTAGAAGACCGCACGCCAGTTTTGTGTCTTAGCTTCTAAGGGGTTAACATTTTCACGCAGCGGACTTACCAGAATACTTTCCCGCTTCGGCCTCCCATCAGGCGGGGAGTCAGGATACGCCCGACCACCGCATTGTCCTCAGGCTAACATTTTAGTTGGAACTGTCCAACACCTTGACAGAACGTTAAACTGCGCCTCGGGACACCTACCAAAGGGGTAACAGGTGCTGCTATGAGAGCTTCACACCATCCATCTGAAGTTCATACCTACGTTACTGTTCCCCGGCTGAGACCCCTTATTCAGTCTCCTCTTGATTTTAGTCCGGGCACTACCCACACCCCTAACAGACTCACCGGGCCTGCTCCCGGGCACTTTCGCAACCAACTCGCTTCTAAGGGTTATAAAGCGAAGTGAAGATTTTGGTCGGCACTTAATATCTAGGTCTTTAGCACTGGTGAGGGGTGATATGGGATGAGTATGGAGCGGCGACTTGAGGAGGCGGGGGGGTTGATCTCCGAGAAAGCCCGTCAACCAACGGCATCGTCCGGCATAATTCCCACATGCGAAAATCCGAGGACCCATCCAGCCGGGAATCGAACCCGGATCACCTAGGTGGGTGGCGAGAGGTCTGGCTCCTCGACCACTGCGCCCCCACTGGGAATCCAACTATAGAGGTTAGGATGAGGCATGATGCGCGTGCTGTGTTCTTTCTTAACGCTCCTCACTTCTAGGCCTCGGGAGTGCAGTAAGCTTGACAGAGACGTCTGCAGCTCTGATGAGGAGTGATGTGAGGTTAGTTTGTGAAATAGGAATGCTCCGAGAAAATCGGCAGACCTATAACTGTCCAACACGTTTTCCCCCACTCTGAAATCTGAAGTAAAAAACTCCTCCGGTAATATAACCTGGTATCACCATGTTGGGAGGCGAGTAGTCTGACCACTACACCGCTGCAGTCTTCAAAACTCCATAGATATTTATGCATTTATAGAGACCTGAAAAATACACGTTTTCATTCAGGCACACGCTAGAATTCAAACTACTGTAACTTCGTGTAACTTTTAGAACTGCCCTTTCACTTATCTGACACCTAGGAAGCGCTCAAATAGAGAAGCAATTAAATTAAAATATATTCATATAGTGTTAAAGCGAGCTGCCAATGGGTATCTTATGTCATCTTGAGAGCAGAGATATTCTTGGAAGCTAGCCTTCAGTTCAGTGAACCCGCGGATTTTTCTGGGCCTTACGCGTTCCTGTACCTGAGATCACCAAAGATGATGACTTGTAGGTTGGTAGACAGACTTAACGTCACACACAGCGGGTTTGTTATAGACAGTGCCAGAGGGTCAGGCAGTCAGAAAACAGTAATAAATCGCAAAAAAAAAAAAAAAAGAATGGAAAACTGATACCAGAATGGCCGGATCTGGATTCGCAAGTGGGCCTTTGCTATTGGAAATATGACTGTGTCTGTTTGATCGTTATTCAAACAATTTTTACGAATCTGAATGTAGGATTAATTAGAAGTGAAGTTTATTGGCACATCCTACAATGTAAAAACTCTTACCAGGTGTATTTTCGTTGCCATCACATATTTAATTGATCGTAATTTAAGGCGGTTGAATTTAAACTATAAAATACAAGTGTATTCTGCAAACCAATGTAGCGCCCTGCACCTTGTTTGGTCGGACAATAGCTATGCGGTACGATGTAGCTGTTTACAGACGAATCACAGATGTTCAGTAGTACCGCACCAGAACTAGCGCTGGTCCAGTAACGACCAAAACTAGTCGGAAATAAATTCATCACATTGAAGCCTAGCAAACAGTCGACCTTTCCCGCGATAAAACACCTTCTGTAACAATCGCTGCCAACCATTTAAGTAGTGAGTTAGCCATTTTTTATGATGAATTGTATGCTGCAGCGCGCATTTTATTAAGGTTGATTTAAACAATTCTTAATTTATATTTAGTCCCTCCCCCTTTTTCTCCGATAAATATCTGGATATCTCATTTGGAATTTTTAGATTTACTTTACGTCCAACACCCCGTACGTTGGTCGGGCCATGGAAGGTTCCTCGGGCAGAACTCGTTTCACAAGCGCGAGTGTAAGAAAGACAACGGGAAACTTACGAACAAGGATCCCGGCAGTGTGAACACAACATGTGCTACGTTATCAGGTCGGCGGAGAACACACGCGGTGGCTCGTGTGAACACAGCACGGACGTCCTGCCCACCGCCCTGTTTGGACAGCTGTCTGCGGGCACACCTCATTGCCACGCTGGCGAGTCGCACTTACAGAGGCGCGAGTATTTGGCGTATTCATCTGGCAGTAGCGAGACTTTTCAGTCATGCACACTCGTCATAGCTAGAGTTGCGTCGATTTCGCGGATTCACCTGGCAGCAGCCTAGCTTTCTCAGTCCTGTACATGCCCCGGCTACAATCGATTATTCATTGGCAGATAACTTTACAAGCGGGTAGAAAATGACTGTCGTAAGAGTTATTTCCTTATTTGCTACGGGTTTGCAGTAGCTGCCAGCTAATCACAGACGCGACATTGAAGTATACGTTATTGACGTCCAACATGACCTGGAATGTATTTACGAAATCGACGTACCTCTAGTAATAGCCAATTGTTAAGGGCTTGCGAAATTCGCCTTAACATATAATGACTCGCTCGGAAAAGTTCACTTCTACGACCTCTTCATTTCACCGAACGTTTTCCCTACTCTTCGTCTTACTCCCTCCACGAAACACAATATGTTCTGTCAACTGCGAGATCGTATAACTCCCCTACACTTCTTACCCTCTACAAAACCACACGCGCCGCCTGTTGACATCCCTTTAACCTGTCCATAAACCACATGCACCGTCTATTAGTGCTTATGTATCGTTCTTCCCATTGGCTACCCCCATTTGTGACGAGTTCGTACACCAGAAATAAAGCCGAAACCCCATTGGCCATAACATCCAACATTCGTCACCGCCCCGCAGAACTCCCAGCGTAGTGGGCAGAGGAAAAGAAGTTCTGTCAACTGACGAGGTCGTAGAACTGACATAGCACCAACTCGCTATAATCCGCTGACCTGTACATATCAGTGCACAACCCGTGATTACATTTACCACGAGCCTCTATATGATATTAGCAAGGGCGCGTTAGAGTCTGAAATCAATGTAGCTGTAAGGTCGACCTTTAAGTGTGTATCAAATGCCGCTTCGCCATTACGAACCTAGCGAGGAATTAGCGTGCAAAATTCCAACCGATCAATTTTTATTACGGGATTCTAACCGGTGACCATATAATTTTATTGGTGGAAGTCTGTAGTCAAGTGCAGTGCACGTTTCAATTTGAGTTTCACATACATCTGGTTAGTACGTTTTGAAGTACTGCAGTCTGGAAAGGCCGTTTTCAGCTATAGGGAGCTTAGTAACTATGTTTTTAATGAGCATGATGTCGTAACAATTACATTCCGACCTTGTCCGAAGTGTATTTTCTTTTCGTACATTGACACGTGAACGAATGTTGAGTAGTTTCGTAAAAAAAACCCTGTTTACGAACACACTGCAAAGCATGTTAAGCGCGTGGTAGGCGGCACCCTTAAGGTTGTACAAGTGCGATAAAATCATAATTTTATATTTTTATGAAATATTGTTAGTGTTGTAGACGATACTTGTGAGGACATTTTACTCTTGCAAAACAACTTTAGATCTCATAGTTTTCTCATAACGGGGTGTTTCGCTGTTGTTTCGTAAGAGGAAACTGCACTCACAAGTATCGTCTACAAAACTAAACACTATTTCATATAAATATAGAATTTTGACCCTATCGCACTTGAACACACTTAACGTGTGTTACATCATTGCAGGAGGTTCGTCACTGTACCGTGCACTTTCAGTTATGGGACAGGAACATTCTTCTTGGTGAGCCACGACGTTGTCGAGCAACGGGAGACGTCGAAACGATCGGACAGCCGTTTGAAGTCTAGCCTGCTGGCAGAATATAACGCGAATTGTACGAGCCTATTAAATTATCCATTTGCATCTAACTGTAAAAGCGGGTAGCACATGTTATTTCCACGAATAATTTCCTTATTTATTACTGGCTTGCAGTCGTCATAGGTGACTGTGAAGTATACGTTCCTGAAGTTCAACCTGAACTATAATAAATACGAGAAATATGCATGCCTTTACAATGGTTTAGTTTGAAGAAGGCAGCACTGAAAGAAAAATGTTGTAGGAAGACGTCCCTGCAAAAAACATTTTGTGGCGGCCACAATATTTTAGTGGCATCAAAACAAAATATTTCTGCGGAGACCACAAAATAAATTTTGCAGGGTAAATACCCAAAACATATTTTGTAGCTACCACAAATATGTTTTCCCATGTGTTCGTACAGCGGTGGGACACTGGAACAAGATTAAGGTTAACCGTAATTAAAACCTACTACGGGGAAGACGAATATCGTCTTCCAACCGCGAATTTTGCTCGTTAACAGAGATGACGTACTTACACAAAAATGTTAAAAGGGGGCAAACAAATACATTTCTAGAACTACATATGTATTGTTATTTTATAAATGACATTTCTCTTATTGCAAATTCAGTTGAATTTGTTTGATCGAGTGTAATGTTAGATTTACATACCTAATTGAAGCGTTTTAAATATTTTACCAAGGTCTGTTGGTTCAGGTGAAACAAATTATTAAGGAAACGTACCGATAATGCACTGCGATAGTGTTTGATAACGTACACTCGAGTTGCGAAACCACATGCGGAATCGCCTCGACTTATATTTCCGCAACTGGCGTGGTGGTTCTACTGCGCGCTTCTGAACATAACCATCTCACCTTTACAACGCCGTCGGTAATGCCCACGTGTTTGTTGATGTTCGCAGCACGATCGGTCGTATTTGGGGGTCTTTCGTTTCCCCCGCTCATGAACGGTGATTTAGTCCATGCGATTCTCTCCCTCCGGGGTTGTGCAAGCAGAGGCCACGACCGACACACCTCTTTACCCTCGCCTCGAGCATGGCAGCTCGTCGGCGTAACAGGCTGTTGAGACTACAATTTAGCGCTCCGGTCAGCCAGCAACACGCACTACTCTAACAGCCACGTGTTCGTCCACGTGCCGGAGGGCATCTAGCCTGCTCTCCTCCGCAGCACGGTTCCCAAGACACCGCCCTCATGAATCCAGGCACAAGATGAAACATAAATAGAAGTACGTCAATTTCGTAGGTCATGTTGAACGCCAAAAACGAATACTTTACTCTCACGTCTATGGTACACTGTGGCGATCTTCTTAAGAATGAGCCATTTTTTTCTGAACACAATCATTAAATGTCTCCTTCAAAAGAAAACCCACAAAGATCAACAGCTCATCTGCCAAATATTTTTAAGAAAAAGTACAGATAAGTGATTCTGAGGTTGTGACCATAGAACTTACATGAACAGAAAGAAATAGTGTTAATTTATATAATTTATTATATTAAGTTCCACTTTTTTTTTTTTCAATATGTTATACAGTTATTAACAGAACAATGGTTTGATCAAAATTGACAACAGGCTGTCTTGATACTAGGTTCATACTCAAATTTTATACAATTTAAATTCAACCATTTTCTCCACAAGTAAATATACATTGGGCGACTCAACCGCCCACAACATTTTACAACTGACTAACGCACAAGATACTAACAGACCTCAGTCTCTAAAAACAGAAACCTAACCATGTACATATACATTTACTATTCCGGAAAACGTAACATAACATGACCTGAGACACAATGTC
>PNEQ01007548.1:0-29208 GCA_003012365.1 Medauroidea extradentata | reverse complement strand
AATAGCGAACTCCCTCAAATGTGCCGATTCTGTGCTTTTATACTAGCCCAGACAGTCGGTTATTCCCCGCATTACAGGGGTCTAAAAATAGATATTTCATCATGTTTCGGACGTGCTTGCAGTCAGGTCGGCCGCCCTCGAAGGGTTAAGACGCAGTTGGGACAGGTATCTATGACGTAGTGTCGGCGGAATTCCCACTATGAGCCACCCGGGCTTTGAGTCATCGGCCAGCCTTCAAGGTGTTACGAAACAGCCGCCGACCACTGGCCTCCAGGAACATGGCACGCAACACTATATACGGAATGGAATGAAAATGCCGGGAAAGCTCACGGGTACAGGTAGCCAGACCTAAATGAAGAAAAAATTAATCTGGCAATGACCCATCTATTGTCAATAGTAGGGCCATACAAAGACTGTGAAGGTTGTGTTGGTAAACACGTGGAGTTCCAATAAAACAATAAATCAACATCTACCGCGAGTGGAATATTGACATTCAGTTCAGACATATGCATGATGATATACTTGCAGGATTTCACATCGCTAGTGGCCCTCGGAAGCATCTCACCTTGTACGTGCTGATTGAGTTGCCTACGTCTTGGCATAATCACAATTCTCAGACCTACAGTGTTTGTATCGCAGACAAGCATGTCTGAGTGTATTCCAGCGTATGAATATTAATATGTTCCTTGTTCCATTTCAGTTATTTATTCACTACGATGAATCACGGAAATACGTGCTTAATAACGGACGCGTCTCTATGTTTGCAACGTATGATGGGCTCAAATGTCGGTGATACTTTTCCCCCTACATACGTGAAACTAAATTGAATTGAAAATGGACGATAAACATTCATGCAAGTATTGTGACATAAAAATGCGTTGAACAGCTCAATCACAGTGCTTGTATTGTAACGAAACGTAAACAGAATTTGATACATAGTCACAGTTAAAAACGTTTCTTCTCACAATAGAAAAAATAACATTCAAAGTGGCAACTGAAGCCAAGCTAAGGTTAATTCTACTGCAGGTTGAAAATATTAAATTTAAACGCTGGTGTCGGGGTAAGAGGCATAAACTGACCAGTCGCTCCTTCATTCCGGTGCTGCTCCATACCCACCTCATGTCACCCCTCACCAGCAAGCGCTGACCAAAATCCCTCACTCACTCACAGGTGCATGCTTGTTCCTAAATGGCGCGGAAGCGTCAAGGAGTGAAGGAAGAAATGAACCAGTCATCAATCTCAGTTGTAGTTGGAATCGTCTGAGAAGCACCATGAATCTTTATTTTCAGTTACTGGTGTTATAGATCGAATTGTGGTAAGGGAGTGTTCGACAGTTTTATTGTATTTTCAGTTTTTGGGCAGTAACATTTTTTTAAATTGTATAATCAAAATTTTTTCTTCGTCAAAGCATAGGATATAGTCTAGATAAACTGTATGACATAAAAAATAATGGAATATTTCATTAATTTGTTATGCATAATCATTGTAATGGAATAAAGGTCCTCTTACAATGATTATGCATGACAAATTAATGAAAGATTCTATTATTATTTATGTCAAACAGTTTGTCGAAGATAAAATTTTGAGGCTGCAGTTTGAACAAGTGTTACGGCTCAAAAACTGAATACACAATAAAATTGCCTAACACTCCCCCTTAAGAAAATAATAAGAATTTTCTAACCGAATTCTATCTGTAACAATAGTAACGACAGAAATATATTTACGGTGTCTAAAATTCTATCTGTATATATTCTATTCTGTAGTTAGGTTAACGTTTCTAACATTTACCCGGAAGAAAAGTTATTACAGAGAATACAAAAATTCAAGATGGTGGCTATCACTCACTCTTAAGGGTACCGCCTACTTGCCCGTTAGAGGCTGAGACTCGACAATGCTATAAGGGCAACTATTAAACGCGCATAAAATGCCACAACGCCACGTACGTAAGTCAATTGGTTTTCAATAATTGCATGGCAGCAGAACATACAAATTTTGACTTTGACATCCAGTCATGAGAAATTTATGAGATTGTTTCGTACAATAAAAATGTACTTACATGTATAGTCTACGTAACTAACAATATTTCATAAAAATATAAATTTTTTATTGTACCGCACTTGAACACCCTTAAGTGGTTACCATATAACTTTATCAGTGTAAAGTATCAACCAAAGTTCAGTCCACATCTCAATCCGAGTTTCGTATACAACCAATTAGAACATGTCGAAGTACGGCAGCCTGAAAACCCCGTTTTTAGCTAAGTTCGAAGGCTTCGATACAATGGTTGAATGACCACAGTGCCTGAGAAAATACATCCTGTGCGTATCCAAATCGTGTGTTCTTTTCGTACAATGGCATAGTTGGTGGATATAAAATAGTTTAATAAACAGTACGTTACCAGCATAACTGAGAATCCTACTTTCCTCAAAAAAGGTAAAATTAACCCAGAAAGTTAAAATCGTTTACGTACATATAGGAATATGAAATAATAATATTAATTTAGACACGTGATAAATGAAATACACGCAAGTTAAGTCTGCTTACTAAGTAATATATACGTACACAGTTTGATAAAATTAGGGAAAAAGTTTTTTGAGGTGTCATTCTATATTAAAAATAAAAAATGGTCGCCGTTTTCAAAATATGATCCAAGGATGAACGAAATAGTATACTAAAGTCACGTCAACTTTTTTAAGTAGTATATTTATATCAATTTTAATTAACTCCGGCAAAATATTTCCCTGCATACGTCATATTATGCTAAATATGAAATGGTTGCCGTTATAAAATTATATAAACACATGATAAACTAAATACACAAAAGTCAAGTCAGCTTTTTATGTAGTATCTGTGTACCAAGTTTGATGAAATTCCAGAAAATGTGTCTTCAGATATTCACATTATACTAAAAATAGAAAAATGGCCGCCATTGACAAAACATAAACATAGTATGAATGATATACATATAAGTAAAGTCAGCTTTTCATATAGTACGTGTGTACCAAGAGTGATAAATTAAAAAAAAAAAAAACACTTCCTCAAATATGTCATACTATGCTAAAAAGATAAAAAATGTCCGCCATTTTGAAACTGTGTATAAAGCATGAACTTAATGCATAAAAGTCAATTCATCTTAATAGGTTCTTTATGTGTACCGTTTTTTATTAAATAATAAAGTACGGTCCCTTATAGGTTTATATCTAGCTTGATCGAGAAAAGTTGAAATGGCCACCATTTTGTTAGTATGAACAGGGCATAATTGAAATATATAAGTCAATTCAGGTTGCTACGTAATAGTGCGTGTACAAAGTTTGATGAAATTCGGTCCACTGATTAAAAAGTGTTTAGGGGGACACACAAACACGGAACACACAAACACACACGCAATAACCCACACAGAATGGTGTTCTCATAAGCCTAATTTTCCTTTCGGAAAGTAAGCTAAAAACGTTTTTCCGTAAACGTACGTTACAACGCTTTTTAAGCGCTTGGGTGGTGGAATGGATGTGTATGTATATGTATTTATTTATTGTAGTAAAATACAAGAACGTAATTTATGACATACTTTCTGTATGAGAGCGAAATACGAAAGTCACTGCAGCGAGTTCATTAATTGGACTCGGAAAATTACCCTTCCCAGCTTAAATAATGACACCATTTATTCTGTATCATAAATGAACGCCTCAGGAACGAGGGCTTTGAACCTAGTATCAGGAACACTAGAAAACTTCACATTTTTATTTGTCCTCTGGATTGTTATTCCTATTCCCCTCTACTCAATACAGAATTGTTATTTTGTCAGAGAGCGATAATATTTGAAGTGACTGAACATCGCTGAATAGTTTGTAACATGCAAGAGTACAATCGCAAGAAACTTGAATTTTGAAAACACATAGACGCAAGGAAGACGAGAGGTCCAGTGAAAGGATGAGAAAGTTTTGAGAATATAAGACGAGCAAAAAGACCAAGAATAGCTATGCTAACTAACGGTTCTACGTTATTTTTAGAGGACTAAACACATGTATGTATACGAGATGTAAATCCACATGTGTACTTACCCCAATTGAATCAGTCATTTGTGAAACAACATTAGTCAATTTTCTACAAGAATGAGTTGTGTCATAATTTTGTATGCACAGGTAGTCCATGGAATATAGCGTTTCTCTAATGAAGTGATAATTCAGCGTCTTACTACACTCATAAATGCTCACTGTGGTTTAATAATTCGTGTATTTACCTCTGTACAAATTAATAAAAGCCACAACTCATTTTAGTAAACTATTTACTTATGCTGTTTCTCAAATTACTGATTCAATGACTCTCAGATAGACAAATGACCTTAATGGTTTGTTCCTAACTATTTCAATCTTCTCAGACTATATGTGCGAGTCAGGGTATCCTCGTTAATTACAGTTTCTGCTCACGGCGGAAAGATATATGTTTGGAGATAGATCTTAGCAGAACTTTCACAACTGTTTAATTAATCACGAGCCTTCCAGTCAAATAAATACAGTAACTAATCATGTGTTCCTTAGCTGAAGGAAGGTATTTGTAGTATGTTCACGACAAAATGAACACTTTTGTAAATCGTATATACATTCCGAAAAACCTGCAGAAAACTTGAACCATTGAAAATTATACTTCCTTTTGTTTGAAAGTCCTGTATTTCTTTAAGTAATTGAATTTCAAAAATTAGCTGTATTTATTATTATTTATTATTTGTTTATCCACGAACAGTTCAGCCAAAGGCTGGTTTGCAACAAGTACGTGAATCACTACAATTCATATTACATCAATACTTAAGCATAATAAAAATATCACATTAATAAGATAACAAATAACTGGTACAGTTTAAATTAATAGTTACATGACCGTACGTAAGATTTTAAAACTATTGTAATATAACACTTTTTTAATTTTACTACAGAAAGGTAAATAAAATCAACTGTGCTAATACAGTGGACCTGAGTTTGGCTTCTTAGGATATTACTTTTTGTCTGTTGGTCTGCTGGTAATTCCACATTTTGGCTGCTAAAGAGGTAAACGATTTTCTGTACATAGCCGTGCCATGAACCGCATAGTAACCCATAAACTTAAAATATAGATGTAAACTAAACAGTTTAACTTTGCCTGATTTAGAAATTTTTCTTCTGAAGAATATTGTCGTAGCTTCATTAAGTTAAGGGGCCCGCCTCGTGGCACATGTGTTTGTGTGAGTGAGGTATGGTGGTAAGGGCGACGTCGTCGTATGGGCCATTCAAACGGCGCGTCGCCTCTACGCTTAAGGCGTGCTGTCTTCGCGAAAAAAACTAATTTCCTATGGGACTTTAAGTGATGACCCTATTGTTTTATTTACGAAATCACTTTACTATAATCCAATGCACTACCCTTAAGAGGTTTCACATGTATTCGGCTAGTATATTTTCCGCTATAGCAGCCTGAAAACCCCGTTTTAACCCATTTTAACGTGCCCTAAAAGGGGATATTTATTACGCGTGTTGTCTTGAAAGCACTTAAGCGTAGTCGTCTGAAGTGTGTGTTCTTTTCGTAGACAAACGGCGTGAACACACGCGAATTAGTTTCGGTGTAAAACTGTTTCTTCAAACACGCAGCAGTGTGATTTTATGGCAAAGAGGCGGGCCCCTTAACCTTCAAACACTCCTTAGTTCCTACAAAATCAGAATTTCTGTCTGATTTTGATACTTTTCTTCTGAGAAGAGTGACTGTATACCGGATTGCAAACTTGTATTGGACAGGCTATATACAATTCTATAGTTCGGATAGTTAAAGGGGACACATTACGAACAAATAGAATAGTGATGTTTAATCACCACAAATGTTTGACTTTTACTACCTATTAGTTTGACCTGCAAAAACAATTATCATCAGACGTGCCTAGAACTTCAGCATTATTAACCGGAAGATGTGATGCGAGTAAATGAAGCTCCGCCTCCCCATAACGTCGTGCAAGAGGACGTAATCCGAGTATTACGAACACACAGTGCGACAGTTCTGTCATTCCGCCTCTCGACTGTCTTCGGTTATTGTTGGCGCGGTCCCGAAGTTTCACGGCTGTTTCGCCCTCCCCCGCTGGTCTGTGTTCCGCCAACTTCTTCAGACCGCCCCTCCCCCTCGCAGCCCGCGCAGAACTCAATCTTGTATGCTGCGGGACCCACAAACTTGATTCTATTCCCTGCAAATCAAATATTAAGCGAACGCGTGCGCACGCCGAGGCTGTCAGGTCTTCAGGGGAAAGGGGGGAGTGCTAGCGGGAGGGGTTGGTAGGGGTAGTTCTCTCGTTGGTATGGTGGGGGAAATAGAGGGGAGGGCGCGCATGCGCGGAGTAGCTCCGCCCGCAGAGATAGACAACCCGCTGCGCACGGCCGCTTGGCGGCACAACGTCCCCGCGCGTGGCAGGGGTCGGAGCAGACGGGACGCTTGTCCGCCTAAGGCGCCGGTTGACGGCTACGTTACACTCGCGGCCTATACACAGGTGCGTTCAACGTCTTGTGTTACTCGTGACATACGAAGTTAATTAACATCTTAGGTTACCGTTCACGTTATTTCACAGTCGAGATCACAAATTCAACTCGTTAACTCTTAACACTATTTTTTGAAAACAGCCGAACGATGAAATACTTATAAACGTTTGTAAAACGTAGTAGAACCGTCTCTTAGGTGCTGGGCGCAGGGCGGAAGATCGCCAACCCGAACTCTTGACATCTGCGATGCTATTCGCTAAACAGTTTCAAGTATCGCGGGAGTTTAGTATCGCCTGTGGGAGCAGTAACTCGGTAAGTCTCAAGTGGCACTTATCAATTCACTTCCGCAGCTTTGCTCGGACCATTTTGTAGTTATATACGATTAAAAATCTCAGATTTCTGGAGGTCACTTTTGACACCGCCAGATTATTGCTACTAGTGATAAAAGTAGTTTGCAAGTTTATAAAACTGTTTTAGAATGCCTCAAAATCGCAACTACAAGTTTCCTAAACGAAATTCACCAGTGCGGTTTCACAGAGTAGGTATGACACGTAAAGTGGAAATGATTTTACGTTTCATTTGTTGACTTGAACGCAGAATTTCGAACATCGTGTACAAAATTCAGCAGGGTAGTAACATCGGATAAACACACTCACTCTTTGTTTTTCCTGACCATATTTTCTAGCAGTAGCATCTCAAATGTGTGATTCGTCTTTTAACTATATTTCTGCAAGCATTACCTAACGTAACTGTCAAAGGGCTTCGCAAAATATCATACCTGCAATTTATCTCATTAAAGCAGCTCGTATTTAAAAAAAACAGATCCTTGCAGTTATAAAAAACATATCCCAGAAAAATCTGGACCTTTCGAACTTCACGTTTAGGAATTTATTGTTATAGCAATACAAATTTTATAATGAAACCAATTATTAAAATTATTATAAGGATGATATTATTAACGGTGCTTTCAAATAAATCGTTTTAATAACAGGGATTAATTAGTAGCACCAGTTTAATTTCAGTATTTCTTAGTACGCACCTATAACTAGTCTTCTGTGATTGCACACTTCCAGAGATGCTCCATTTTAATTGTACGGGGTGTGTACCAGGAGTCGTGAGCGCTTCATTACCCGGTGATTGTATGTTCGCGCTAGCTTCTCTCTTATTCGCTTTCTCTCTCTCTTTCTCTTTCTCTCTCCCTCTCTAACCTGCTCTCTGCTTGCTTATCGCCTGTGGAAATAGATAGGGGTGTTGGTTCATCCTCCCCCTCCCCATTCCCACTCGCACTCTGTGTGTGTGCTTGTGTGCGAATGCTTGTCAAACGTTACTCAGCAATTCCGCAAGGAAATCACATCCGACGCCTTTACATCTAAACGTTTTCTATTTCCCTTCCAAACACAGTATTTCCCGTAAGTTATTGTAGTTACTGTGCACGCTGTATCTTTGGATTTGCTTACAAATTATATTTTTATTAAGTTACTAAAACTTGCACATAATATTTATTTTAAGTGATTAACGGTTATTTTTACTCGTAGCCAAAATTCCATCAGAATTTTTTTTATGGGAATCAAAACAGCAGTGGAAATTCTAAACCGTACCGATAGCTTTACGATATTTAGTTAGCCTAATAAACTATTTACAATAGCAAATTTTCGTGCACTTGGCCAACCATTTATCTTATTGCCAGCATAGTTTTTAACGAATGGGAAATAATATAGAAGTGAACAACACATCGCAACTTGATAGCGCACATTCATTACTGTTTTAATTATTACTAGCAGTCCCGGCATGCCTTGCAATGCCGATTAAATTTTTTGGTTACTTCCTTCTGCCCTTCTATCCCGTTTTGCCTTAGATGCAATAAGTAAGCAGATTTTGGATTAAGTATTTTAATGATTCTTTATTTTTCATGTATTTTGGTGCATAGGTTGCACTTTTCATTTATTTTATTATCAGGCGCAAGAACAAACAACGCAGATGGTCTTCCTACCCGTTAACATGCTTTGTCGGGAAAGATTCGATCGTCTTGGTCGCGGCATTGTCAATGATGATTCAAAGATAATACAAATTACTGATTATTACTTAACCATAGAAAAAATTATGGTTAGCTGTCATTTGCGTTTTGTTATTCCATGTCATATGCGTTTTTGTTATGCCACATTTTATCGTGACTTGTATTCTCTTTGACGTCACACGGGAACGCGGTCGAACGGGATAAAAAGTATCCTATGTCCTTATCCTGGTTCTAAGCTACCTTCCCACCAATTTTCAGCCAAATCAGTTCAGCCGTTCTTGAATTATAAATAGTGTAACTAACACGACTTTCTTTTATACATATATAGATTACTTTATATAAACTACGAATAACATAAGCATGTGTGGGTAAGTTGTTTTCATTTACAGTTACATTGATGCTAAACGGTGCCTACTATTCACTACATAATTTGCTCAGCACCTATACATGGAAATGAAGAGGGCGAAGAGATTTTTGTCAGCATTTAACATCAGGTCTGCAGGTGGCAGGTGACATGAGGAGAGCATGGAGCAGCGCCGGAATAAAGGAGCTGGGGAAAGTGGAGATCCCGAGAAAACCCGCCAACCAGCGGCATCGTCCGGACCTGTCAAACCTGCACATACGCCATCACCGATATTTTCTTCGTTAAACTCTGCGCTGCCCAAATTTCTATGGGCTCTTGTAGGCTGTTTCTTCAATGCACTGAAAACTGTGAGGAAATATGTATTTTCATTATGAAAAAAAACTAAGTCATGACTCGAATATTTTATATACATTTTTATTCGTGTAGAAATATTTGTCACTTCATAATACAATAAATGTTTTTTTATCAGAAAGCGATGAAATAAAATAAATGACTAAGCACAGCCGAATATAATTTAACATATAAACACGTATCCTTGCTCACGTTAAGGCTCTCAGGTGGAAGCGTACTTAAGAATATTTTCTGCGGTTAATTAATACATACTTATGTTTGAAACCAAAACTTGAATTAAAGTGTCCAGAGTGAATCTAGGATTTACAGTTGAATTGCATAGGTCAATGCTCGTTTGGAACGGTCTTCGTACAACTACGAATCAGACGCTCGGGAATGCTCCATTTCGTTTCCAACAAGGTAAGTGGGCTTTACGTCTCGTCGACAGAGAGGTCGTTAGAGAAGATGACACAACTTGGTACAATGACAGGAGCTGGGAGAGGAGTCGGCCATGGTCTTTGTTAAGGAACCATTCCAGCATTCGCCTGGAGTGATTTAGGGAATCCAGAGCAGGGGATCGAACCCGGGTCCTCCCGAATGCAAGTCCAACGTTTTTCCGTTGCTCGGGCGTATGCAAGATCCCTGGAAGTAGATATACTGTAGACCTGGAACGTAGGTTATATTCCAGACCGCCAGTGCAGACTTCCAGTACTCAGGAACGAAATAAATGTGGAACGCGCGCTTAAGATTGAAGTAGAGAGATTTAGGCAAGAGCTTACTGTCTCTGCCAGCCAAGATAGCAGTCATGGAATTTAAGTATCACATCGATTTTAAACTTAATTTATTCTCGTCGGATGACTTTTAAATACAACTGTGTCAAACAAATATATTTGACGCGAAACTTTGTGAGAAATGTTTCCGTATGAGAAACTTTGCCAAATTTATTTTTATTTAATTCTTGCAAATGTTATGTCCGACTGCTTAGCTCGGTAGTTAGATCTCTTGGCCTTTGAATCAAGGGTTTGAATCCCGGTTGAGGAGAACAATATACTGTTACCTCCTCGGGTTTAGGACTGGCAACCAGGTAGTTATGACCCTTAAGGCTCGGTTGGTATTGGCATATTGGAATATTTCATGTTCCGCTTTTATGAAATTCTGAAAGTAAAAATGTGAAATTTACGATTATTTCACAAAAATTCTATCTACCTTATGTTACAGTTTAAGCATGGCAGTTGATATTTTAACGTATATTTAGGCTACAATCAGTTGAACTATTTTTTATTATTAATTTTATTGCATGAATTATTGCATCCTAAACGTAAGACGTTAAAAGTTTTACTGTCGCTCTTGTGCTGTAGCATACGGTAGTAAAATTTGTGGAATAGTGGCGGATTCTGATTTTTATTCTCAAAGTTTCATAAAAGAGTAAAATAAAATACTCCAGTATGCCGTCTGCAACCGAGCTTTAACATAGTTTTGAACGCTGCAGAGGTTGATACGTATGAAGCATCGACGGAATGAAAGAGCGGGAGTTATGGGAGCACCATGAAAGAAAACTGCGACCAACGTGCAACGTAACACAATGTTTCCATTTGCGAATTACAGCGGCGACTCCACCAGGACTCGAACCCGGACCACGTTTTGATATGCGAGTAGTTGCCACTACTCTACCGCGGCCTCTATAGTAAATGCGGGAGTTACTCGTCGTTCATGCGTATTTATACGTATTTTTTTGCCACATATTTGCTTACCGATTGTCTAGCCACATAAATTACTTTTCATAAATAACGGCATTTATTAAACTGCTATAACATTCGAGGCCGGCGTTGTTTGAGACAAAACTAGAAAGAAAATTGACATAATAAATCTACGTTATCAGAGACGAGATTACGTCAGTTTATCTGCGAAAACACTGCAACACTCCGTGTCTTCAATAAGTCCGTTTCACATCCAATCGCCAGTGTGAAGTGTAACTGGCCTGTAGGTAGGAACACTTATTTAGAGAAATCTTCACTCTTTGCTAGTCTTCAGTATAACATGTCCATATCCGACGTTCTTCTGTTGATATTGGCGTATTTGTCTGGACCAATGATAACTTCAGAGCGCAGCTATTAAGGCCACGATCTCTCGTTTATTTCAAACAATTGCAAATAACTCAAATATTATTTTAATCAAATGCTTTGAAAAAATTTGAGACAGTGTACAGTCATACGATACACAATTTTATCAGAGCGTTTTTAAAAATAATGTACCGTTTGCGAGCAAAAAATTATTTTGCTTCATTTTGGCTTATTTTCACAACAAAATGTGTACTATTTCGGGGGCAAAAATCTAAAAATCAGATTAGTGTATTGCAGCAGAAAAATTCATACACAAACGTTGATATGTAAGTGTTAAAACTGCCAAAGTAATTTTTGATGTATGTATTAATTTGCGTTGCAAAACATATTTTCGAAGCCGCTGCTAAACTAGGGAGCGAGGCCTTAAATACGGACCCCTGATATTTACGAAAATATTTCTGCACCAACTCGTGCCAATGTCTCAGTTCCACCTCTGTAGTTCTGCTTCTTCTTTGTAATTGGCGGAGTGTCTTTGTGTAAAGTCGTTTCTCATTTTACCCCAGGTACCAATCAGAATATAAGGTTACTGGGAACAACACACGCCCGTGATTTACAGTTAAACGTTAAGACACGTGATAGTTGAATTCAGCCAATCACTGGCCATGAAAGTACACACGAGGCACTGAAGGAAACACAGAAAAAAATATTTTGTTCCAGCTACAACATTTTTTGTGGTTGTTTACCCTGCAAAATTTATTTTGTCGTCGCCACAAAAACATATGGTTGACACCACCAAAATATTGTGGCCTCCACAAAATTATTTTGTGTTGACTACAAAATAATTTTGCAGGGAAGACTTACTACAAAATTTTTCTTTCTGTGAACTGATGCTGAAACATTTTCACTAAACACCGAGTATTTATGACCCGTCTTCAAACAACTACAGTATACAACCATCCTCCAATCACGATATGCGTATGCAGCTACACTGTTTCGCAAAATACCTGGCACAAAGGGTTCTTGCGATTTTCCACTACCTACATAGGATTTCACGTGGAAGAATTTACCGTACATTATACGTCGTTGCGTTATTTATTGTCGCGTTGATTGTACGGCCTTGTTAAACTTGATACCGTATTAAAAATGACGTAGGTATGTTAAAACTAATAAGGAAATGTGTTGGTTATTTTATATTTTACTTAGCAAAATCACTTTGTCTCGGTAGCGTATGATCATCATGTATGGTGCAACGAACTCCTATCTACACTATATATGTTTGATTGAGTGTGTAAACTGTGCATTGTTGTGTGTGTATCCTGTCGATCAAAACGTGCCCTGCTTATTTTATGTTTTCCTATTCTCTGTAGTTATATTTAACGGACATTTGTATCGCAATGACCTATGTCCAAGAAACGACATCCACCCTTGCTCTCCCATTGCACAGTTCTTTCACAGACCACGTGCATTGTAATAGCAGTACAGATAAATGCACACGGGACAGTTCGTTATTTATTCAGGCCGGCCCAACTGAACTGTCCACCGTAAATTATTGTCCATAACTAGTGACATGCAAAATTCGCGTTATTTTCTGACAACTGACTAGACTCCAAGTGACTATATGCTTGTTCGACTTCTCCCGCTGGCCGATATTGTCGTGACTTGCCGCGGAGCATGCTTACACGGTAGAGAGGCCAATCTCTGTAGAGACGTAACACGCGTAAATGACAACACATAAAAGTTCGTGGCCAATTGAATCGCAGATTATGCTCTGTTACGTATAGGGAGGTGAAGTTTAGTCTGATATCAAATGTTAACGCGAATTTTGCATGTCTCTAGCCATAACACAAAATCTCTCGTTTACCTCTTTCCCTTCTTATTTACGCAACACCGGTATTTTGATACGGCATTTCATTACATTTGTTAATAGTTTGAACACATGTCGATTCAAATAAGACGCAAATAAATAAATTAGGAGAAGTACTTCAACTTGCAGAAATATTCAAAATAAGGATTCGTGTATCCATTTTATTTTCGGGACTTGTAATTTTACTTCAACAATATTATTCCAGCTAATTCACAACATGTATACCCATGTTTGCGTGTTCTTGTCTTTTGAGTTATAGTTCAGTAATTAATAAAAAAAACATTTTGCAAAATCTACGAATTCGTGTACCTTTTCTGGTCAGGAATTTGAGGAGGGGGGGAAAGTAAAATTGAGACATATGTAGGTGTGTTTGCTACAATAATTTTCTGTAACAGAAAGATTGCAAATTATAGACAGAAATTGTATTGTCCAGTGTAAGACAATCCCACATTACAGCGCCGTAACTGCGTCCTTAGTAAAGAGGTAATATAATTATTATCATATGATTATTATTGTTAACATGGGTGCCGTCGCTTTGAAAATCTGCGAGTTATCTTTGGCAGAACGGTTCTTGAATAGCTAAGTAAAATAAACAAAATATTATATTCGGAGAACGTTGATGATAAATTTAATCTGACCACAAAAATTTAAGTCTACAAAATTTGCAAGTCACTAGACGATTGCCGCATGATAAATGGCAGTTATTGAGAGTAGTGTTTGCTTAACTCTTTTTTTAACTAACGAATATCTAGTGAACAATTTGAAACATTAAAATTTCTTAAACATTAAATTGCTGCGCAAGACGTTATGCTAGAAGAAAACATCTCTATAACAAATGAAAAATAAGTTGCACAGACGGAAAAAAAATATTCTCTGGATAGTAATTTTCTCCCGTGCTTTTATTTAGTAAATTTTTTCGTCGTTCATTTTGGTACGATTAGTATGACCGTGAACTTAAAAGAATTGTTTCCCCACTTTCTTTCAGAGTCTTACATGCATGTCTACAGTTCTGCTTCATAGTCTGTGATTGGATGTTTTAACCTTATTGCGATTGGCGCAGTCAAATGAGACAGGTCTTTCCACAAATATTCGCTACCAATAACCATGACTCAGAGCTGATGACGAGCACGTAAGGCACTGAAACAAACTGGGATCAAATTCCTTTCGCGGAAAGTTCATGGGCCTAACGATTAGGGATGTGCAAAATTCCTGTTATTTTCCGTCAGCGGACTAGACCGCAAGCTGTTATACATTTGCTCGACGTCTCTCATTGGCCGACAATATCGTAGCCTGTCGTAGAAGATTGCTACTAGATAATACAAGTACAATAGTTGAGTGATCAGTATTCTGTAAAGGGCTTAGACACATAACTAGCATCACATAAAAGGCTCGTGCTCATTGAACTCACAGTTTTATTTATTGTCTGTATTAAATGGGAAGTTAAGGCATGTAGCCTTCTCCTAGGCTTATTTGTTTATTTGTTTGTTCACCCACGTTAAGTTCAACCATAGGCCGGTTTACAACCAATGTGTGTAATGTATTCAGCAAAACTAACATTTCAAGGAGCAAAAGTGAAGAAAAAACTTATTCCTGAATGACAAAACAATAAAAAACAAGTGAGAATTAATGATAGCAGTAATAGTAAAAGAATAATAAAGTAGTAAGTAATTGTTACAATTATTATTTCTAGTCTAATTACAGCCGTATAAATTTCAATAAACCACATTTCCTCCACTGTACACTAATAATTTTGATTTTTTATAAGTTCAGGGGCATTGAAGTCCATCTTATCCCCAAATATTGCATACTTCTATGTTGTATTGTGCTGATATGAGAGGTGTATGTTGTGTTGGGGGCGGGGCACTGAGGATACGCTTGTTGCAGGACGCCGGGCTCACGCCGCCCTTCTCGCCGCCCCCGTGCCGCCGCCGCCTCGCCAAGATTCTGTCCGTGCTGTCTCGCCGCCTCCGGCTGCGGCGCTACGCCAAGTTGGCCGGCGGCTCTAGGGTGAGTACCTCTGCACGCTTCTAACATCCCTGTATCACGTGATACTAGCACTCGCTCGCTAAGTCTGCGCGATTCACTTCCCTAGCGGCTAAAGCCCTGCTAAGGTTAATCTACTACACTTTAGAACGAAAATGTGTTTTCTTATGGGAGAGTTCGGCTCAGGGAAATTTTCTACCGTTAATTTCGCTGCTATCGCTAAGGGACCAGAAAAAAAACTGTAATAAAATTAAATTCAAATAGGCTTGAGATTGACATAAGTCATTTAACTTAATTATAAAGTCAAAGTTAAGTAATTTCGTGTTTTAAATTATCAACTTAGTGTAACTTAAAATTCAGGAAAGCTCTGTGATTGGTCAATTTACACCTCTTACCGATACCAGCGCTCAAGCGGCAGAAACTTTTCCTGTGGCAAACTTATAACATTGATCTTTCTAACCTGTAGTAGGATTAACCTTAGTCACGGTCGTAGAAGAACAGGTCTGGACACTCTCCTATCTATCAATGTATTTTGCTTGACCCCCTTGTTGTTTGGCTGTAGTTCGTCAAGTTACCGAGAATGTCGTACTTTTTGGCGCTGTTTTCCGGGCGGTCGGACTCAAACTCCGTCAACTTTTTTCCATTGTTAAGTTTATAACGTAAATAAAGATTGCTGGAGTCTTTTCTTAAATTTGTGAACGAAGAAAGTATTTCATAAATTGATAAAAAATACGTTTTGATACATTGTTTATCTTAACGGAAAGGAAGTGGGCGGAGTTTAGTCCGACCGCCGTAACTACAGCGCCAATAAAACACAATATTCTCGGTAACTTGGTGAACTACAGCCAAACAACAAGGGGGACAAGTTTCCAGGCGAGTGTCCAGACCTGTACTTCTACGACCGTGGTACAGGCCCAATGAAACGTTATACCGTGTCAGCGAGCAGCCAATGAACAGCTGCGTCTGCTTGAGTATAACATATGTTCTTGGAGGCTAGCCTACAGTTCAGTATTTTTTTTTATCTGCCAGTACGTTCATACCGTCCCCCGAAAGTTTAGTTTGGAAAACCCAACTTTCTAACTCAAGGTTTGGACAATGTGTTTACACCACGATACGAAACACGAGTTTCAGAAATTTGCATTTCGTCAATGAGAAATTACGGGAAATAACACGAGTCAGTAATTTTACAACATATATATATTTTTTTTTGTTTACGGACGAGAATAAAAACGTAAGAAAGATCAAGAAAATATATAAGTAATTTATTAAGAGGTAGCCTTCATGGGATTATTTTATTCATACATTCAAACGTTCATATTTCCTAACCTTCGTTAAAACTTACGTAGTGATAGTTAAATTTTTTAGCTACATCTGAAGAAAAATACTAACAAATAACGAAGTAAACGTTACGCTAATATATAAGTGTATGTGTGTATGTGTGTGTCTTTGAAACACCTCGAAATATACGATTGATCTCTGTATTATTCACTTCTCACAAATCCTCATTTTCGTTGTTTATACCGCACACATAACCTAACTTTCGGCATGAAAATTGTGTTATAAACGCAGGTTTCCCTCAACAGCGAAACATAACTTCCGCGTTGTTTACACCACACTCAAACATCATTTTCCCAAACAAATGTTTCCGAAACCGGACTCTCAGGTAACAGCATAAAAGTACTGTACTGAAAGAAAAAATTTGTACAAAATCTGTCCTGCGAAATTATTTTGTAGTGACCACAAAATAATTTGGTGACCACAAAATAAATTTTGCAGGGTAAATACCCACGAAATATTTTGTACCTGCCCAAAAATATATATTTTTTTTTTCGTGTAAGAATACACACAACTGAAAAAAATATTTGTATTGCGTCCATAATTTCAACTGCTACTGCGAAAATTCTTTTCTTAACCCTTTGAGATTCTACAAAACGTTCAGTAACGATGGTTTCGTTGTTTAAATTATTATCTAAAACCACAATGTGTATTGTCTTTAAATAAATTACATAACACAGAAAAAATTTTTTTTTACGAAACTGGGAAACAGTTTTACGATATCTGATATCGTTCAGGCTTAAATAATAATATCGTACATGCAGCAGAAATAATGTATGATCGCCGTACCTAAACATAAACTGATCTTAGTACGCCAGAGAACAAACAGTAAAATAATGTAACTAATGTTCTAAATTAAAAAACTTTTGACGAGTCAGAACAAACCGGTACGTTAATTTTTTTGTTCTGACAGATTAAAAGAAAATAGAGTTAGTAGAAAATGTTTTTTAATTTGTTCATATGGTGAATAAATTACTTCAGATGTCATTGTTCAGACAGTTCTTAGTGTTTCGTTGCTTTTTCATTAACTAGTTTTTATTAACTCGCCTTTTTTGGTCAGTTCGTTTGCCTGATCGGTAACAATTAAATGTTCGGTAACAATTTTACACTCGATTTCTTGTTTGTCTGTCCTGTAAATATTTTGCAATCAATTTTAAACTAGCTTTCCCATCATGAGCTAGAGATTTGAAACATTAAACATTACTCTGCAATGGATGACAATGTAATATAAGAGAAAAAGTTTTTAAAATAATTATTTGCGTGAAACATAAATATTTTTAATAAATGCCCTTTGCTCTACCGCATTAATCTAACTTCCATATTAACTTAAGACCTGAAACTTTGAGAATAACTCAGAGCAAGATGATAATAGAATATAAGAGAAAAATATTTTTAAAATTAATAAAATTAATTTTTATAAATGTTGTTAACGTACAGTTCATGATTGCAATATTTCACACGCACACAATACTAAAGAGAATAAAAGTAATATAAAAAAAATAAATTTTAATATACCCCTACCACGTTTTCAAAACTGGCTGAAAAGTACAAAATGGAAATTCTTTTAAGATTAAAACGAAAAACGCGGGGAAGTTTAGTACGAACTGTAGAGAATAGCTGTCGTTGAGAAAATTCACACAACAGTTCATATAATTTGCAGAGTATTAATATAGTTAGTGTCTTGGGTGAACTATTGATGCACCAATTATCCCCTATTGCATGCGCCCACGTTATTCGTTTTTAATATTTCAAGTATTTTCATAAGCGAAATTACTTACACTATTTTGTCCGTTTTAGAAATGTCATATATTATTTTATCAGTTACAATATATTTTTACCATAACACGTGCTATTCTTCAACATGTTTTATGTTTCGGAAACCACTGTCCGTTACTCCTACATCAATAGTAGTTGTCTCGGTTGTCAGCGTATTATCGAGTCTTGTTACACATCGGCCTATTATTTATATTTAAATACACGAATCCTGAATCAAAATGCAAATGAAATAGAAATATAAGTATTTTATAGAATTAATACATATTTTCGTTGACACTCGCAGTTCATAGCTTCACTGAGAGATAGCGTGGGCGAGTTTCGTGACTAAGCAATATACTTAAGGCACTAGGTCTATAAAGAGTTGTTAAACTTTTTTTTACATAACAAATAACTGTGATAAAGAAAATCAATGGATAGCGTCATTGGCAGGACAGTTCATTAATACTCTGTAATTTTTTTTTTTTAAGTCGATTGACTGAATAGTTTTTGATTGGTGACGAGTTACGTTTCTGCGATTTTTCGGGCGCGCGAGCATGAATTGCCTTGCAGTAGCTGCGAAAGACCCAAAATGGCGGACGATTATACCTAGACTTTATAGAGCCCTAAATATACTCGGTTTGCCATACATTGTATGATGAAAAATAAAATATCCAACGGAAAATAATAAAATACAGCGAACATCGATGGCCGTCGTACACGAGAGTTGGTATATAGCGGCAAGGAACTATTTAGGTTTTTTTGTAGTACTTGTCGCGTCGCAACCGAACTAGTGTTCACAATAACGAGAAATTTTAAGTGTCGCGTCGCGTCCGTCGCGCTATTGTGAACCCATAATTACGAGCAGTGAAGTTGGAGTGTTAGCATGACTTAGCCGACATGTTGGCGAAACTGGCGGCTTGTCTGCGCGGTAACTTTTCCCTCGAGAACACTGAACGAACCGTGTCGCGTGTTTGCCGCTGTAAACAGTCGTCACAGGCCGTGGTCTGGTTCCACAAGGTGGTCGCCACGCAAACAAAGCCTCCTGCCTGTTCCCTGCGACATCCCTCGCGAATCGCACACCAGAACCACCACCCATCACCCTCCTCCTACCTCCTCCCGACACAACAATCCCTTCCCGCACACACGTATATTTCTTTCTCTCTGACCGTGACCGACAATTCGTTAACGACGTTCCTGAAACGTAAACGTACACGGAAATTTTCCCCCGTGACCCTCATTTCCTCTGCGCTCCCCCGGCGGCTTCTTTCCAAAGCCAAGCTGTGTTGGATATAGGGAGGAGAAGGGGGGAAGGAGAAGTTCTGCCGACCGTGTCGGCGGCGCTTTGACGGGCGAAGCGTGTCGAAATTTCCCCTCCCCTCGCCCACCTAACACACCCTCTGCGCTGACGTGACGGGTGCGGCAGGAACTACGGCCGGAGAACAGATGACTGACTGTTGTTCCGTCACGGCTGACGACAAGTGACGGCTGTTTTGTTCACGTGCGTGAGCGGCGTGTGTGTGACTCGCGGCGAGATCTTGACTTGACCACCCCTCTTACCCCCTCCGCCATCCACAACCGTGAGAGTGGGCGAATGTCACCAAGGTCGTCACTCAGCCACCCAACTGTCTATATTTGCCAAGACAAATTACTACAAGCCTGCAGTAGGAAGGCGGTTGCACAATCGCAAACTGTAGTAGGACAGCAGAAGTCAAACATTGCGAGCGACTGCTCTGCTGATTTTCGCTTTGTTTCCGTGCCTTACGTACACACCTGCAGTTCTGCTTCGTGGTTATTGGGCAGCGTACCTTAACAGACATACTACTCTCTCCAAGGGCATATACAGGGGGGGTTCCGGGTTCACCCCCCCCCCCCAAATATGAAAGGCAAAAAATAATAATATTACTACCACTGGTATATGTACTTTTTCGAAACTAATACTGCTTAAATCACACCACTTTGCACTTCAAAACCCAAATTTTTCTGGGGGAGGACCCCCAGACCCCCGCTTTGACTGTGGGGATCCGTTTTCCATTAAAAAATTCCCCATTTGAAACCCCCTTAACCCCCCCCCAACCCAAATCCACTGCTACTCTCATCACAGTAAGGTCACTGCAACATGATTTGCTGGTAGATCCAGGACTCTTAAGGGTGTTCAAGTGCGATTAAGTCATAATTTTTATATTTATATGAAATACGATTGGTTTTGTAGAAGATACTTGTGAGTGCAGTTTCCTCTTACGAAACAATTTTAGCTCTCATAGGTTTCTCGTATGGGTGCGTCAAAGTCAAAATTGGTATGTTCTGCTGCCACGCAAATAGTGAAAACTAATTGATTTACATGCGTGAAATAATTCACAGCGAAACAAATACTATGTGCTACGTAATAAAACGTTTTTAAAACTCCCGTGAACTATTTTTGTGTTTTAAAAAAAATCGCTGAACTTTCAACTTTTTCCCTATACTTTTGCGAATTTCTTTTAAATTCAAATTATTACGTTATAGTATATTAAATACTTAATTGCATAGTTCGTGGGATGTATTATCACAGTGAATTATTTTATTCAAGTAGGTCAGTTGGTT
Source organism: Medauroidea extradentata (assembly GCA_003012365.1). Classification (NCBI taxonomy): domain Eukaryota; kingdom Metazoa; phylum Arthropoda; class Insecta; order Phasmatodea; family Phasmatidae; genus Medauroidea; species Medauroidea extradentata. The sequence continues at coordinate 8,441 of PNEQ01007548.1, read as the reverse complement.
GTCACTATTTGCATGGCAGCAGAACAAGTAAATTTTGACACTGTCGCACCGTTATGAGAAAACTATGAGAGCTAAAATTGTTTTGTAAAAGGAAACTGTACTCACAAGTATCGTCTACAAAACTAACACTATTTCTTAAAGATATAAAAATATGATTTTATCGCACTTGAACACCCTTAAGGTCGGTTTACGATGCAAACATGTACGTAGCAAACGTAAGAGTATGGACATGAAAGCTGGGTTATCTAGCGACAAAGTTTATGGTGACGCATACGTACCGTATAGAACAAAAATAATGCCATCTGCATACCTCGTAAGAACAGATATGATGTATGCAATATAATGCTGTAACTTGTTTTTTAAATTAATTTTCCGTCTTTATCCTTCAAGACCGAAAAATTGGTACCCCCATTATATGTTTTACAGTAGCTGCAAACTATTTATCACTCGTGTAAAGTCTTGAAAATGCAGATACGAGGTCTGCATTCTTAAACGACGTTTTGTTTCCTGCCGTAAAGCGCAAGGGCTTCAGCCAATAGGAACGCAGTATATGTACAAGAAAAAAATGTTAATACTTCCGCTGACAGTCACTTCTGCCTTCGTTGCTTAGCAACTGATATATATATATAATATCTCTGGCGAATAACAATAGCATTTTTACATTTTGATACGGGTTTAGAATACATGATATTTTCGAGTTGAGATACACTTTGCTTCCTCCTAGACGTCTTCACAACTTTCACAAAGTTAAAAGTGTACGCGTGTATTTGAATATATGTGGCACAAAATTATTTTATTAACGTATTGAACGTAGTCTATACATTTTGTCTCTTCAAATTCGGTAAAATTTTCGCCAAATCGTTTTAACCACCTTAGGCTAACAATATGTTGGAAAATAGATTTCTTGGAAAATGAAATTTTCCAAGATGGTAGACCAACTAACGAAACTTTTTTTTTGATGTGACGAGTGTAGTGTTACATAACCATGCAGTTGGGTTAGACCTACTTTACACCATCAAAAACAGGTTGTACTTATCTGTGCTGTTGTGTGAAGAAATGTTGAGCTATTTCTTTATACTTTAACGTGATTATTTGCCTCCCAGCCACTTTAACTGCATTGTAACACGAATTTATTCATTCTTTTTTTTTTTAACGAACCTATCAACCTTACCCCAAATTATTTTATCAACAAAAAAACACACACGCTAGGCGGAACGATGCTTTAAATATTAAGCGTATTGCTTCAAACCAGTCCAGCATCGCCAAATAAGCCCTTTTTATATTGATGTATCTCAAAAGATATCACTGAATACAAGCATAACTACGTATAATTAGTTTTAATTTATTTATTTACGTCTTCTTAGGAGTAGTTAAGGTAGAGTTGTCTTGTCTTATATTGGGTACGTGACCAATACACTTTCACAATGCAAAAACCGCGTAATACGATCAGGTTAGCTTTAACATCTTGGTTCTAGGTTCAATTAAGGTTAACTTGAAACTTTTCTGTTCTAGGCTAGTTTAAAACCTATTCTTTTATAACTAATTAAATTAGTTTGGATAATTTCAACTCTAAAGAGCTGGTGGTCGTTAATTTACATCAGGTAAGCTTAAACATCTCGGTTCCAGGTTCAATTAAAGTAAGTTTGATATTTTCTATCCTGGGTTAGTTAAAAACCTACTCTTACAGGATTGGTTAAGTTAGTTTGAATCATTTAATTTCTACTAGTCCGACAGCTTCACTCGGCGGTTAGCGCTCCTGGTCGGTGTACCGAGGGATCCGGGTTCGATTCCCAGTCGAGGAGGAAACTGTACAGTTAAGTACCCGGGTTCAGGACTAGATGTGTTGGCTACTTATCGCCATTTCTGCAGTTTCACCCTCACAAAGCCGCGTCTCAAGTGTTCCCCTGAGGTTCGAACCAGTCCGCGGGCTGAAATCTCATCATCAAACTCCACTAAGTAAATATGTTATGCATATTCAATGACTATTTTGCCCTGTTTAGGAAGAAGGCAGAAACTAGAAGATAAAATGTAAATTAAGTTTTTGGTATCGTTTGATTCGTCTCGAAATTCTTCATCGTTTACACACAAAAATGCAGTAAAATAAATTGTACGTAGGAATTATAGGGAGAAAACACTTACTGCCAATAGTTTTTCCAAGTTTAGCAATGACAGATTGCAGTAAGTGCATATTCCTCGCATAAAAAGTAGTAACTGCAATGATACCGTTTTCTCAATTTGTAATGTGATGGTGGAATTCTAGGCAATACTATAAACCATGCTGTGTCTTCGAGTTCGTTTATATTTATTTATTCAATAACGGAAACATATATTATTAAAAAAACATTTATTTTAAATAGTTTTAAGGAAATAACGAAAACTTAATTTTTTTTTCAGAAATGGATTTTAAAAACATGTTTGCACTATAATAACATAGTTGCAAACCTATTTGGAATCGATAAATGGATGGGATTGAGACATATCTTTAACTTCTTTTTTCTCAATTGTGCTGTTGCTGTAGTTACTGATTTCTTCCTAAGCAGAGCAGTATTAGGTTAGAAAGCTCTTCTTGTGAGCTCAATAGGTGTGTTTCCAGGCGCCAAGACGTGGTGCGCTGTCAGACGAAGATCAAAAGAACACGCACGCAGGCTGGGAGACTTGCGTGCTCGACAGTTGTGAGGGGAATTTGAGTTGGCAGACGTGCGCTGCCCGCCTTGACGGGTAGATCACGAGATCTCGTGAATAAGTCACGTGCTTGTCTGTTCACGGCTGACCCATCACGACAACGAACGACTTAGAGGGGAAACTTCCCTCCTCCAATTTGAACACCGGCTGCGAGGCACACGACGAATATTTCTAGCCACAATGTAAACATTTCCTCTTTTATTTTCATATTTTACTATTGCTTCCGGTGTCAGGAGTGACAGACGACTGAAAACTAAATGAACCATTTACTGCAACGTAACCCAGAGCAAAATGTTATGGTTAAATTTGTAGGTCAATTTCGTTTTTACAACGAAGTTGTTTCAAATAACACTGCAACTCTTAGGAATATAACCCATGTGCATATTACATTTATTGCTTCAAGTGAAATGTATAAGCCACGTGTGGGGCAGTTCCTCCTCTATTCATCCTGTACTTCCCTTTACGTTTTTGAATTAAATCTTTAGTAATTCTTATACGTAAGCCAATGTTTGTTTGGTTTTTTATTATATTTTTTAATGTTTTAAAAAAGGCAAATTTTCTATATTTTGAATTTTTAAAATGCAAATAAATTTAAGACCCTGATTTCCACGAAAAAAATTTTTGCACGGCTTTGTTACAACTCCTTACGTGCACATCTGCAGCCCTGCTTCGTGACCAGTAATTCGATATATTTTTTTAACTCTCAGTGTCTTGGGGTTCTAGCCGCTAATCACAGGCGTCACTTGTTCTGATTGGTACAGTCAAATAAGTGACGCCTCTACACAGACAAACTGCCAATAACCATGAATCACAGCTGCAGTTGTGCACGTAAGGCAGTAAAGCAAAGAAGTTCTCAAATTTAAAAAAAACTCAGGGGTACATATATTCATGACATCTTCTAACGATGTTATTTGATTTTTGTAAATTAGTTTGCTTTTATTGTGTGTAACTTACAATAATAGCACGATTATGACATTGTAAATAAATAAGCTGTAAAAAATATACACATTTTAATTGGTCGAAAGTAGTACCTTAAATAAAATCTACAAGTCGAACAGTATCGGTACTAATATAAAATAATTAATTTTTTCCCATGCCTAACAACCTTAGGCTATAAGGAGAGATGAGAAAAATTCCCGTTACTTGATGATACGCTAGACCTCACTGGCCTGTACATACAAGCGCACAATCTATGAATGCATTAGCCACAAGCTTCATGTGGTTGTCATTTACTTCTGTGGCCGATTTACGGGAGACTGGTCTTTCTGCAAACCAAGACATTGGCAGTCAAAGAGACGTCGAACAAGACTACAGCGCTTTGCAGTCTAGCGCGCTGTCACAAAATAATGCCAATTTTGCATGTCTGTACGAGTACACGCCATTTGACCGAAAATCGTTTCCCAAACGCATAATGAAAACTACTTTCTAGACAATGAATTTCGGGAATAAACTTTCTGCGAATCGAATTTCGGCAAAAATAATTTTAAGGAAAACAACTTTTGTGAAAACAAACGACCATTTGTGTAAAAAAAATTATCGGTTAAAACTACTTTCCGTGAAGTTAAATGTGATGCTAACAAATTAGGCAAAAGGACTTTCGGAAAAACGACTTTTGGCAAAATGACTTCAGTTATATTTTTGGGAAAATAAATGTATAAATAGATAACTGGGGGTCATACATAAAATTGCCAAAGAACCAGGAAAGTGAAACTGTGAGGTAAGGTTGTTCGTAGATATGGGCTGCACCAAGTGAGTGACCAAAACTAATTAAAATATATTTTCGGGAAAAATTTTCAAGGCCTTAGTTTACGAAATAGGTTGAAGACATTAGTGAGCGCCTGAGCGGTAATATAAGTTAGGTTGTTAGCACTAATATGTAATTTTCTCTAGTAAACAATGTGTCTGGCGACATTTTACTGAGTATTTTCCTCACAGTTTTGGTAACAGATTCATGTGGTGCAGTCCATAGATTATCCGCGAATTACCTTATCCTGTACCTGCAGTTCACTGTTTTTTTTTTTTTAAATTGCTTTTAACATAACTTTTCTCGTTCAATATAGGAGCCTTACGGTTTTTAACCAAGTGATATCTTCTTAGTTTTTATGTCGGTTTCACTTGGCACAGTCCGTATCACAGTGTGCCTGTATGAGATAACCAAACGACAGGCCATGGCATGTGTGTGTGCAGACCACCATTGTACCTTCGCCATCTCTCCTCCTGTGTTACGAGACAGTGCTCGGGACACACATGTCAGCGCATCGCCACCCCCGCCATTGCTCCTGGGGCCGCGTGGGTCATTAGCATCACTGCGACATGAGACTGACGCCGAGCTGGGAGGTACGCTGCACCCTGATACCGCTAATCACTCCTGACCGTGGCTTTCCAGGATGTTTATACAAGCCAGTCCTAACTGCTGAAACCTTCGGAGTCGGCTCGCGTCTGGCAGAATGACCTGGATGTTTTAGTGTCGGGTATAAACTAAGCTAGCAGCAGTCGAGCGGGCAGTGATTGTTTGGCGTTTAACCTGTATGCGGCGGAGAGTGACAGCGAGCGGAAAACTTCGCGACGTAGAGACAACGCGTGAGTGGTCAGCGAGTGAGGATATTGTAGCGACGAGGAGTGTACGATGACTGGAGAGCTGGAGAGTGTGTGTGGACGGATATGGAAAGATATAGTTAGAGACACTGGAAAATCGCGAAAATGTTTAAAATAGTCTCCAATAAACTGTATTATATTAACCGTGACACGTGTAAACAGTTTTATGACGAATCACACACGCTGTGTGTCCAAGCTGTGCCGTTCTAACTGGGCCTGTTGTAGAGAGAAAAAATGCTACAGATAAACGACAGCCAATGTCGATACAAAGCATTCAGTGTTACGCGTTGGAACCTAGCAAACCGTCAACTATTCCCGCGATTTTCCAGTGTCTCTAGCTATAGTTGGAATTAATAAGGAATTTTAAGTGTTGAGTGACTGGCGTGATGTTAAATGTAATTTCTAGAATTCAGAAATATATATATATATATATATATATATATATATATATATATATATATATATATATAGTGTGTGTGTGTGTGTGTTGACTGGTTGTGTTTTGTACAATTATTAACTGTGCCTATATGTTAATAATAGTATTGGGAATAGAAGTCAAATAAGTATTACATACATGTTCTGTTTTAAGTAATTTTGATAAAACACATGCGATTAAATTTGAAAACCTAATTTAATTATTTTATTTACCAACTCCTCCAGCCTGATCAAGCCCAAAAGTTCCTTATGTTTTTTCTTCATGGAAACTGAATGGGCTGTTAATTTTTTTTGGATTTTCCATTGACCGAGATGTTTCTTTTAAGTTGTAGCACAGTATAGCCGCAGTTCCCTACTAAGCATTCTTTCTGTCGTTTAGTTTATCAGATTTTCGATAAATTTAAAACAAATAGCGTCAGTGCTTTCCTAGCGTTCCTTGTTACAGCCAAAGGGTTTTTTTTTTGTTTCAGTTTCGGTAAACCTGATTGAATTGAGTTGCATTGAACTCCCTCATTGCCAAAAAAATTGCAAAAGTAAACTTTTTCATTTAACGATTAGTTTTAAAATGTAAAAAAAAAAAAAAAACGGATCTTTTGTAGTATTCAACTATACAAAATATAAAATTGAAAGTTCTTATAGCAGTGGTTTTAATTTTGGTAGATTAGTCTTAGATATCTTATGCGAAATAAACAAAAAAGAAACAAGAAATAAATAAAGTACGGTAAATCTCCTACACTGGTGTTTGTTATCTTTGAGTGTTGGAATCAATTAAGAATAAGGTGTTATCGGAGAAGGCATATCCTTATCCGTGTAGGCTACTATTCGTGTTTGATTTTGCTAACACGGACACTCAAAAATGTTTGATCGTGTTCATTAGTGAGAATAGCAGGAGACTGGTTCGTGGGTCTGTGAAGCAGGTAGCCAAAACGTACGGAAGAAAGTCGAAGACGGTCGGTCGCTGCCCGTGTGTCTGAAGGAAACGTAGCTTCACTTCCGCTCCATTCGGCCGTGGTTCAATACGAGATATGGCTTTTCCATTAGTTGAATCCTACAACATCTTAAAGTGGAGCGAGAGAATCATCTTTTTTTTCCTCTCTATTTTAAATCTTTCTCTTGCCCCACGCCATATTCTCGAAGGTTCGTCTCGCATGGAAGAGAAAAATAATATGTGAAGAATGGTTGTGGATATTGTGGGCGCGGAAGCCTTCCGGGAGGATGCTGTGGGGAGAAAGAAAAAGCGGCTTTGCGCAACCAACCAAGAGCTGCTCGCGAGAGCCGGAACAGAAATTGAGGTTAGGAATGAGTTTTATGAAAAAGTTCGCTGGGGTGGCAAAGACGTGGTGTGGCGGCCACGATATATATTGTAGGCTACAGTCTCCCCTCGCACAACAGCTTTCTCGTGTCGCTTGCTTGCCCTGCAGAAAGGGTTATCGCCTCTACACATGCGTCCCTGAGTTCAGCAAGTGATAACACTCTTCACCAATTAACATCTTTATAAATCGGCGAACAGCGAGCGTATAGCAAATGATTGATAGTAAGTCGATTATTTCAGTGTTTGCATTCCACTTGCTTCAGTTTTAGAATCCTCTCACAGCTGCACGTAACAAAAAGACATTCTGGGGTCGGTGGTTTGGCTACTTACCTAATAAGTCATTTTTCCTTTCAGTCGCGTACGTCAAAATACGTATGTTGACGTGACTTAAGTATAACGAGAATTCCGAACAGATCCACTAGAACTATCGAACAAACAAGGAGCTATATACGCTCCTTATACACCACTTACCGCGTCGCCATCTTGAGTAGTACTGCTTCTCAGTAGCAGAGGGGCAGGAGGAACTCCTTCCGGCGGAAGGATACAGACGCACAATATAGTTCCACCATCCTTGGTTACTATGAGTAAGGTTACCAAACATACCGCCCACCGAGACCAGCTTATTTTGGTCTCAGGAAATTACACACAAAAAAAAAAGAGAGAAGAAAAAAAAAACCACGGTGAAAGAGTATCTTGAAACAGTAACTATTTACACTCATTACTGGATACACTACTGGGAGGGCAGACGGTACAATTTATGGACCGGTCGGCACAGTACTCCTCGTGACGTGCGTACTTGAGCCACTCTGACCACTCCATCTTCTCCAGGGTAAACCTTCACCACTCTCGCCAAGCACCAGCCCAATGGTGGCACCCGCTCCTCCCCAACGAGCATCAATTCATCGACGGAGAGGTCTGCTTGGTTGGTCTGCCACTTTCCACGAGGTTGTAGGTGGTGTAAATACTTCCTATACCAACGTCTCCACAGTTGGTTTGAGAGTGCACTCACGAGCTTCCATCTTCTAGAGAGACAAAAAGGGGACTCACTGTCATCATCACCTGACTCTGGAACAGCTACAAGGGGGCGGCCAATAAGAAAGTGCCCAGGTGTGAGAGCAGTCAAGTCTGTTGGATCCGATGACATTGGTGTTAACGGCCTCCACCTTTGTGCATAATGTGATTAGCTCCTCCAAGGTAAGAATCTGTTCTCCAATGAATCGTCGAAGGTGATATTTTGCTGACTTCACTGCGGCCTCCCACAGACCACCTTGATGAGGACTTGCAGGGGGAAGAAAATGAAAATTAATAGAATGAGCTATAGAGAAGTTTTCGAGAAGCGGAGATTTGAAAAGTTCAGCAAAAGACTTCCGAAGCTGTCGGGCAGCACCTACAAAGTTTGTCCCACAATCAGAGTGTA
>PNEQ01007539.1:0-69094 GCA_003012365.1 Medauroidea extradentata | reverse complement strand
ACATACCTCAAGTGAAGACGTTTTCTCCTTGAAAACTTTTCCTTTCCGATTCAAATACTCTTTTCCACTGTTCCTTGCAATTTTCCTTGCATTGTCTTTCCATTTATCGAAGTTCAGCTTACGTTTTCTTGACGAATTCATGTTATTAATAACTGACGGTGTCAGTTTTGAGCATGATGCAGCCGCCATTGTTAATTACGTCCAACTTTCTTCCGGGGAAGCCAACATTGAGATGGCAAAACAAAAGATTTAAAAACAAAATATCTCTATGGTGACTCTTGGGTCGTATGCGAAGACCAACAACCTACGTTATTCCACTCTAACATCGCTTTCATGAAATTTGTTACATCCAACCTTCTTCCACGGAGGTATTCAATTATTTGTAGGTGGTCACTGCTGTAACGAGGAAAATATAGAGAAATCGTATATTATATTTATGACTACAATATGCTGAATAGTGATTTCATGAAATTTCGTTTTATTGATTTCATAACTTATGTGGTTACTATTAAGTAGACAATTCCGCTTAAGTTCTTCTTAAGTAATATTCGCTACTGCATTATTAGACAGCCATTGCTAATTTAATTTTGCAAATATTGCGTTTAAACAACAAGAGGCAGTTTTACTCGGTGACAAAAACGAAATACTTGATAATTGTAATGTAGACTGTAATTAAATATAATAAACCTAGTAACGTATTAAAATGTCATAAGCTACACGACTGAGATTCCATATATATATATATATATATATATATATATATATATATATATATATATATATATATATATATATATATATATATGAATTGCCGGTGTATATTACTTTTTATTTATGTAATTTTGCTGTCAATATTGTGGATGTGTTTTAGTACTATCAAATCATGAATTAATATATATCGATTGTAACAAGTGGTCATGTCCATTTCTTAACGCGAAGAACAGTGTGTTAGAAGCCATTAAGAAAACTTATGAATAATGTACCCTGTGTAAGATTGTCAAACTAGAACACTTATGAGAAACAAATTATCCTATGTGAGATAGTCATCTGCGACTTTTTAGACGTGATACTCACTTTTCAGACGTGATTCTCATACATTAATTTTCACATATTTAGTTTTTAATCGTGCCTGTCTGTTGGCTTCCATAGGTTTTCGTGTGAAAAGCCCTGATTCAGTTGTAATTTATTCGAAATAAAATTTAAAAGGAGTAACTTGATGTGTAGTTTCACTATAATTTTGTTAGTATAATATTAGCTGCCCGGCCGCCGCTTTGCGCACGTGGAATTTGGTGTGAAACCTATGACGATAGCTTATTGTGCTTATGAGATATTGAGGACATGAAAGAGAGATAGAGAGAGGGAGAAGACTTTTAACCCCCCAAAGCATAACGATACCTGACCATGTTTGAGAAATCGAGTATGTTGTGAAAATACATTTTACCCCTTTTAAACCATTAGTGGATGCCTATCCTGCAAAAGGAAACCACCCTTAAATTTTCTTACTTCAAATAGTAAATTAACTATTGTGCCAGCTTCCATTATTATGTGCTTATATATCACAGCAGTTCTTCGTCGCCTTGCCGTACACGTCACTCGAACCATATTCTCCTACCAGTGTTTTAAACATCTCCGACGATATATAGGAAGTTAGTATTCGTAAGACATTAAAAATTAATATATATATACATATATATATATATATATATATATATATATATATATATATATATATATATATATATATATATATATAGGCCCCGCCCAAATAGCTACACGTATGAATAGGATGGCAATAGTAACCACTTTTAAATAATTTCTCAGTGGTCATTCATCTCCCACCAAGGCGAACAGGGTTGAAGGACCTGATATTAAGTGCTGACCGAAATATTTCACTCACTCAGTGGCCATACCTGCTGTTCAGGATTTCTGGAACATTTTACATCTTTCAGTACCTTAAGTTGTCGAATTTGGAAAAATCATGAGAACTTTTTAGGTATATACGTAATCTTCATTCCTATTCAAAGTTAATCTCGATATCTCAACATATTTTAAAGATAGAGAAAATTAATTAAAGCAAAGTTTTTAATTTTTTTTCATGCCCTTAGACGTTGACTTTTAAAAAAAATCCTAAAATCATTTTTTACGGATACGCGTAAGCTCTATTCTGAAACAAAAATTAATCTCAATATCTCAACGGGCTCATGAGTTATCGAGGATTCATTGAAAACAGATCTTATGTCTTTCACCCCCATAATTTTGGAATTTCTAAAATTCTAAAAATGAGGTAATATGCGTTTTTGTAGGCTTATTCTCAAGCGAACGGTATCTCGGTATCTCGACGGGTTTAAGCGTTATAGAGGATTCGTTCAATAAACATGTTATCCTTTTTGACCCCCTTAATTTTCGAATTTTGCAAAAATTCCCTTTATATTCGGTACCTACGGCGTAAGGGTAAGCCACTCTCAAAATTTCATATGTTCCCTAGGTCTAGTGCGTTGATGAGTGAGTGAGTGGGACACATCATAATAACTGTAGATATATCACTTTTTTTTTTTTTTTTTTTTTTTTCCAAGCGGGCAAGGTTTATGCAGAAATGTACTTCAACGAGCACGTACCTGCAAAATATTATGTTTAATAAACGTCAATTTTCTTTTACTATTATTTTTCGCTTTCAGCATTGCGTGCAATAAAATGTTTAGTTATATACACGCGCGAAATATCGGCGCATTTGATATATGTGGCATTTTTTTTTTCCAAGGACAGATCTAGACGCGATAGTGGAGCGGGTTTCAGTATATAGTTGCAACACACGTAGCCACGGCCAGCCATGCGTGCCTAGTATCTTGAAGAGACTGGTTAGCCAGCTGTCTGCCATCCTGTAGTAATCGGGTTATACTGTGTCTCTTGTAAGAAGGCAGTTGTGAACGTCATAGTTAACACTATTGCCAACTGCGACGTTGCTATGGTGAAAATAATAAATGCTGTAGGTACTGATAGAACATTTTGAAACTGAACAGTTTTGGTGTATGATTGTTCGTATCGGAAACTGCGCTTGTCATAGCAGCTTACTTCTTAACGATAAGATACTTACTTTAGTAAATTTGGAAGGAAACTCCTGTGCAGCAAGAAAATAATTCTGTGGTCCAAAATATTTCCAGATTTACTCTTACCTGTAACCGCTAATGCTCTGACAGTGAGTGGTTTGCGAAATAGAGGCAGTACGTCGTCATGGGTGGAGTTAATGTCACCGTGCGAGAACGATGTACAGATTGTCTAGAAACAAACTCATAGTAAGAACTCCACGTGAATCCTGGCCTAAATTGGAGACGAAAATGCTAGTGGCAAAATGTTGTACGATGACATTTTATATTCACAGTGTGGCAATATAGCACTGTACTTAGTTCCCTCTTGCGCTACACAGATATCTTACATATCTTACTACTATTGTTCTGACTTGCATGTTATGTGAGCAGTTAAAATACCGAACAAGTCCAAACATGATTCTACGTTTACTTGACGTAACATACATAAAATAATACCAGGACGTGGGGGGCAAGAGAGGACTTTCCCCGTGCAGTGTTGCCACGTTGTGCACGTAAAATTTCGTCGAACAAGATTTTGAGACTTACATTTTCGTCTCTTATTTATCCAGAATTCGTGTGATGTGCTTATTGTGCGTTTCTGAACATCCTGTATATACTTATTATTAAACATTTTACACTGACATAATTGGTCAGCAGAATGTGTAACTTTATCATGAGCTTTCGGGTGTGGTGCATTGGTTGATTGTCTAAGGGCCTGTATTATGACATCTAGTTACACCTTTAGTTAAATGTTAACTCTCGGTCAGAGTAAAAAAGTGTATTATGACTCGACGATAATGCTAACTAGAACTCTTAGCTACTAGTCAAGTTAACTGCCGCTTGATGTGATAGCTATACACTTATCCATTAGTTAAGCTTCGGAAATGGCGACCCTGTCCTGTTTTCGTCGTGATTGTTTAGCAGTTTTGAGGTTATTGTTTCCGTATTGTGAAATAGATATAGATCAAGACATGTTTGAGAGTGATACGGATGTTAAATACTTAGAAAATATATTGGTTAATATGCGTAATTGATTTGTGAATTCCGTGTACATTTCGTTTTGCATGTGTGGTAGTTAAGACTATTGTTTAATAGCTTACTATACATGTGGCTTGTGTCGTTCAGAGAATCGTATGTTAAATTGCCTGTTATAAATAAGTACTTATGTTATGCTGCAAATGTGCATGGCACAACTATGCATCGTCACAGATTTAACATAGCCTAGGCGATTTGCAAGTTCAATGTTTACTAAGGTAGGTTAGGTGTGATGTGTGTATACAACAAACAAATTATGTCAGGTAAGAAACAGTGCATTAAAAGTCTTACGAAAGACTTTAAACTAAGTATTTAACCCTCCCATCTTACTAAAATAAAGATAATCCTAGCAAATTCACTCTTAAATCAAATATAATGTGGAGTAAAAACGAGTCGGCAGAAGATGTGACATTAATAAATACCCTCTCCAAGCAAGGAAATTAATTGGAGTATTTATTTCACAAATTTTCTATATGTACTGAAAGAGGTACTTTTTCGCTATTTATTTACGTCAACACTAGAAGAAAATATGTTTAGCACATACATATAACAGTGGTAAAAGTAAACATTGCATGTTAAATCAATAATATAATAGTCAGCCTTGCAATATAACATAATACAATAGTCATAGAAAAACCAAACCAGAACCTTCGTATAGTTATCTCAGAGATAACTTAACTATGGAAACTTTCATAATACAGACGGACTGATTTAACTATTAGTTAGCTTAACTAGAAGATAGCTATTCCACACATTTAACTAGAGGTCGTAACACAATTCCAATTTCAAGATAAAAGAAAATCTTTGGTAACGCTCAGCCTTTGAATATGCGAATTGAGAAAAAGGGTGGGAGGATAATAATGATCCCCTGCACATGATACTACAAGAAAAGCGTAGCTGCAGTAGGAGAAGCCTGTAGTTTCAGGCACTGCACAGTGTTCTTGCGAAGTTATAAAAAGTGTTGTACGTCAGGACGGCGTAGATACTGTACAGTTATTGAAACTTGCGTAGCTATACGTCAGGCTGTACGGTGGAACTTCGTGAGGCCTACTGGTTATATTTGTAAAACGTGCAGGAAACCAGAGGTGATTTAATTAAGGCGTGTTTTCCCCGAGAAAGATACTCGTTCTTGTATGCATGGGCTTGTATACACGCATGCAATTTTTTAAGAACTATAACCACTCATCTTGGTGTAGTTGTTTACAACACTGGTAGGATGTTTTGGGTTCGAACCCTGTGTAAGGCACGGCGACGGTAACCTGCTATATTATGGACGCATTCATGGGTGGCAGCTGGCAGCTGGCAGAATAGTTAATTTTGTTTGAATTGTACAACAACGTTGTTGGATGTTAAAATAATAGCGGTAGTATTTACAATGGGGAAAATTGAGAGATTTGGACGAATCTTCAGATGAGTGTGAACTGGTTTCAAATATCCGCGTTTGACACGCGGGAACAGCGGAGCGATAAGAGCGAGAGTAGCACGCTCGACGGGAAGCATATCGCCTCTATTCGCAGCACGTCAAACTGGTGTTCAAGGTTTCCGTTGTAGTCCTTCCTATGGGACTTGTAGCGGTAACCCTTAAAAATTTTATTTTTGGATAGGATGACGCAAAGGTCAACGCATGCATCTTGTTTTGCACTTTACGAACTTAAAGGGTATTTTCGGAGTTAGAGAAGTATAAAAAAATGCCGTTTTTAGCTAATTTCAGAGACCTGGAAATCATATTTAAAACAAGCGTGTTGAATTTTTAAAAGTATAGAAGCATGGTTTCAAGTGTGTGTTATTTTTGTAGATAAACGCAATATGAGTAAGTTAAGTTGTTCCTCGTGAATACGCGTGACACGTTACAACACCGCCCATACGCCAGGCAAGGGCGTATCGAAAGACTCTTATAATTGTATAACTGTACCAAACACTGTCCATCTCTTACTCTATGCGTATAGTAATTCCCCTGAAATGAAATATATTTATGTTCCATAGTTTTCGTACAAGCGCATTACACAGTAGCGATTTGACTTCTTTCGCAACTTACGCAAAGTAAAAGTAAAAACTACTCAAACGATACAAATTAAATAATTCAGAGTGTAAGTAACTGTATTAAGCTACAGAATGACATTTTTGTGATTTCACGTAAAAACATGTTTTAAAATACAGGTACCCAAATATATGCAACAATTTTGGTACATTCAAAATTGTTTTTAAACACATAATTCAGAGTGTAAGTAACTGTATTAAGCTACAGAATGACATTTTTGTGATTTCACGTAAAAACATGTTTTAAAATACAGGTACCCAAATATATGCAACAATTTTGGTACATTCAAAATTGTTTTTAAACACAAACAATTTGTACGTGAAACTACAAAGGTGTCATTCTGTAGCTTAATATATTTATTATCATTAAATTAATTCATTCGTACCGTTTGGATATTTTTTACAAGAAGCGAAAACAGTCAAATCGCTACTTTGACATGCGCTTGTACGAAAACTATGGAACCAAAAAATAATTTATTTGTGGAAATTTACTATTGAAGTAATGTGTAAGAGTTGGACAGAGTTTGGTAGAATTATAAAATTACGTATTTTTAGTAGCAGAGCAATCTTAACCAGTAAGATTATAAGAGTTTGTGAGAGGTGATATAAGGTGTTTATGGAGCAGCGTCTGGAATGAAGGTCCGGAAATACTGGAGATATACGACAAAAGTTACCGAACAGCGGCATCATGTACAGGCTCGATTCTCACATGTGAAAATCCGGTTGAATCTGCCGGGTATCGAGCCCAGATCACATCATAAGTGGACGCGACGGGTATATGTGGTTCCGGATAAAGCGAGTACCTTGAAACACAAGTTACTTTTATTGTCTTTTATATAATTTAAATTTTCTTGTCAGTTTTAATACAAAACGAATCGCCCTAAACAACAATTAAAGTGCTTAGATTTCAGCGCCTGAAGTCACATTGAAAATTAAATCTGCCACCCACATTTTTCACAAGTATTTAAGCATATTTACTCTTCGAAGCGCGAAACTCAATCATTCAACACAGAAATCCATTTTTATTACAGTACCTTACGTAGAAGGTTTATCAAAATATAAATTTTTAGTATTACATCGATGAGTATGCAAGGGATACGAGATGGCACTGCCAAGTTAAGCAACCATTATTATTTACGGCCCGATCTCGTGGTTGTACAATATACCAAGCACGCAACAGAAAACTTACATATTCTCTCGAGGTAAATTTTGTGTTAGTATTCACAATGACGCACGAAAAACTACCATAGTCGTGATAAACTTTATAAATATCTAATTTGCCTAAAATCTAGTTATAAGAGTGTTTTGTATTCATGTATTTTCTATCTATTTTTTATTCCAAGCTGCGTAGTCCTTGATTTAGTTAATGTAATTTTTAAATTGTATGCACTCATAACCTGTAACTTTTAGTTATACACGAGTAAATCTGACATTTTTATTTAAGTACTGTTCATAAATAGTACGTAATATGGTGCAATCTAAGTCAGTTATTAGTATTAAAACTGGCAGCATGTGGGGCACAACACACTACGTTTTTTATTGTAGAAGTGGCCAAACCTCTCGCCTCCCAACCAAGGCGATCCTGGTTCGGTTCCTGGCAGGGTCGGTCCTCGGATTTTCGCATGTGGAAATAGTATGGGACGATGCCGTTGGTCGGCAAGTTTTCTCAGGGATTGCCCGTTTTCCCCCACCCTTTCTTTCCGGCACCGCTCCATACACACTTCATGTCACCCCTCACCAGCGCTGAAGACCTCGATGTTAAGCGCTGACCAAAATCTCTCACTCACTTTTAATGCTGAATGAACACAGGCTATGAAGTCACATAAAACTGGTACGTACAATAAAAACTTACACTTAGCAGAAAAAAATACTGGAACTTAAAACTAAAAATCCAGGTCTAACTTAAACAAACCGTTTGGTACAATAAAAGTTGACGAATCGTAACCATACGGCGAGCGTGCATACGAGTGATAGTAACGTAAAATGGCGGCGTACCGTTAGCCTTATATAATCCTCGGGCGTACAACTACAAAAATTTGTGGAGCCTATACCAATATACTGTACATCAACATACTTCAAACAGTTTTTGCGACAAAACAAAAGATTTAAACCGTGTAGATCCCGACATTAAAACTGCAATATATTGTAATTAACTACAAATGTTGTTCCTGTTAATATATTACAATATCTTGCAGTGATGTTTACATATTGGTACACACGCAGTCGTTTACAGAAAATAAGTAGTGCGTAAGCCCTATCCAGTGTCACTCCCTTGTATTACGTTGTTTAAGGACTTGTTCGCAAGTTTTTTTTTCAGACTGGTGACTATAACTCAAATATTTTTTAACCAAAACTTTGAAAAAATTTAAGTCAATGTGCAGTCATACGATGCACAATACTGTGGATGCGTTATTAAAAATAATGTACTATTCGTCAGCAAAAAAATATTTTGCTTAATTTTTGCTTATTTCCACGACAAAAAACGTAATACTTTGGGTGATGAAATCTAAAAAACAGTTCAGTAGATTTCTACCAAAAAATTCAGCTACAAATTATAACATGTAAGTGTCAAAACTGTGGAGCAAAATTTTGATATGAGCATTAGGTAGCATTAAAAAAAATATTTTCGAAATCACTGCAAAACTCGGTAACAAGGACTTAACAGCTCTTTCCTGAAAGTGACACGTGATGCTCTTCACATGGCTGTGATTCAGTCATTTATCACGGACCGGCTATATGTAAAAGGAGGTCACAGCTGGGAGATGGACTGTATGAAGTAGACGCGCCACGACGGTGATCATGGTGCACGTCAGCACACGAAGAGGTCGCTGTACCTGCGCCTACGCACTACGGCCGGACCCAGGGGAAGGGAGACGAAGAGGAGTGGAGGTAAGGCGGGGTTCAAGGTGACGTCGACGACGATCAGCCAGGTGGCCGTGCAGAGCGGCTTAGTCGCTACAAGACGTCGTGTCTAGTCAGATGTAGGTGCGTCTGTGAGGTGTGTATGTTGCGATAAACTGAGCACCTCACACATCAGTTCAATCTACTCAGGTGCCATATTTATATAAAAGTCAAGAACTATAAAGTATCTGAAAAGAAAAATATTAACTTGAATTTCAAAAGTGCTCATGTTTTCCCGAACAAACTATAGTGCGGATCTGAATGTCAACGACGTCGTCCCCGCCTGTCCGTTAAAAGATACACGAGCTACCACGGTCCAGTGAAGTGAGAGATGTGTCTAAAACAGTGTTCCTCCAGTGTGTGCTAGTGCCCCTGAGGATACAGCATCAACAGACTACCTCAAGATGGTTGCTAAGGAGGTAGGCGTGTCGGGGATCTCCCTGGCGAAGGAAGGACCATGCAGTGTGAACACGACGCCTCACATCAGGATTACGAAAGTAGGTGGGATGTATTGATAGCTGCCTTAGTGACGTACCCAGGATAGCTTTCGTGATCAGAACTGTAGCTTCTATGCGAACTGCAAGATTGCTACACACCTGCAAGTTAAATGTTCTTTTCTTACTGCAGTCTAAACTATAGGTGGTTCTTGATAACGTGAGCGCCCTTGAAGGCCATAGTGGCTAGAATAATAATAAAAATAATAATATTTCTTGTGACCCTAGAAGTAAACTTTTGAGTAGAGTACAATACATAAACTTTGATTGTTATTAAAGGTGATTTGTTTATGTTAAAAAGATGCAAAATATATACATCATTTGGAAAGAAAATATTAGTTAGGATTTCAAATCTGCTCATTTTATCCAGAACCACATAAACAAGCTGTTGTTCGCTCTCTTGAAGAATGGGAATTTACGAGAGGGGGTAGGGTGGAAAGGGGCTAGGGTGGACACATGAACTTTCCCCCTCCCGGAAAATATTTTTTTTTCAAATGTTTTGAGGTGTTTAAAGCTAATGAGAAGTGAGAGTTTGCGTATTAATACCACACAGTCTATTGCGTCAGATTTATTAATTTATTTAGGCACAAAGAATAATGGGCCTTTTCTTAAAAACACGCCATTAAATATAGTTTTCTTTTAAATCGTACCTTGCCCCCATTTATACTGAATCCTAGTGGCGCTCATGTCTCGATGTCTTGCATTATCGTACAATGTCGTGGCTTAAAGTGGGAAACACTTTCGGCCAATAATTCAAATTATCATGGTATAGTAACCAAACTTATGTAAAACAGTCAGTTAAATAAATGACATCATACAAGAGCCGGTGGCCAATGACATGACAGATTGTTTTCTGGTTTGTAAAGGCCAGTGAAGTACAGTTCAAGTTGACTATGGTGTCGCACTGAGTATGGGCCGCGCACATAAAATGGACACTGCCATTAAAAAACTTCATGACCTTGGGAAGGGAATTACCCAGGACACACCCAGGACCTGTATTACAGAACCATTCCTATACTTTCATTAGAAATTATTTCGAAAAACACAGGAAATACACCAATTAAGAAATTAAGTTAGGATGATTTTAAGTTGCTTTGCTGTCCGAAGAACACATTTACAGCAATTTAATTAAACGGTTATACGGAACTCTACTCACGAAGGTATTAGAATAAAATATTTTGGCTATTTTATTTCACCGCGAGATTGCGTACGTGTTGAACTTTAACAGTGGCTAGAAGGATCAATACCGCCAACATTAGGAGAACTAATTTATTTAGGAATTTTTTCCCGTTTATATCCATAAAGACATGTTTGTAAGTGGTTATACGCGGTCTATTCACACACCATTTATCACAGATGTGGTGTTAAAACGAAGAGTAAATAACTGTTTCGAGTTGAAACATTCCCCTTCAAGTATGAAGGTCGTGCACATTCTTCAATGATGTCGGTGTTCTCTATAATTACCTGGAATATTTCCACAGGTGTGGCTACGCCAAGTCATGCGAGCCGGTTTATTCGGAAGGCGAAGTGATAAGTGTGGCTGATCGTCACCACTTTCTTTAATAGAAGTCCTCAGCTAATGCATGAATGGTGGTGTTGCATGTCAGGTGTGTTCTGTTATGCGCGAAACCGTTTAACTGATTCATATTACATTCATCTACGAAAATAACATAAACTTGAAACTACGCTCCCATGATTTAAAAATTTAGCACGCTTGTTATAATCGTGACAGCCAGGCCACTTAAAATACCTCAAAACATACTCCGGAAGTTCCCCTAACTTCTTAAAGTGCAAAACGGTATGCGTGCGTTAGCCTTATTTAAATTAAATTGTTGGGTTACCGCTTAGTGTATATATAAGACAATAGCGAAAACATGACATGCCAGTTTTGCGCAATGTGAATAGAGGCGATATGCTTCTCGTCGAGCGTAGTGCTCTGGCGCTTATCACTCCGTTGTTTGTACCCGTAATCCGTAAAACGCGGAAATTTGAAACCGGTAAAGACTACTCTTTAGCCGGTAGTCTACCTCACGCTTCAAACGTGTCTAAAGTGTGTTCGTAAACTGGTTTTCTTTTCTACGAAACAATTCCGCGCGTGCCCCTTGTACCAACGCACGAAACAAAAAAAAACTCTTCAAACAAAAACGGAATGTCATTGTTAAGACACCATGATCGTTAAAAACAACGTTTCTAAGCCCTCCTACATAGCTAAGAAACCACTTTTTCATATTTCCGTATTTCAAAATGTACTAACCAGATGTATGTGGAACTCAAGATTGCGACCTGCACTAAACTTTGCTACAGACCTCCTACCAATGAAATTATATGGTCACCTATGCTTAGAGTCAGAGAATTCTGCAACAACTTGTTTCAGTGCCTTACGTGCACACCTGCAACTCTGGTTCGTGGTTATTGGCAAAATATAATAGGGCAGAAGCGTGGCTCATTTGACTGCACCAACCAGAACAATGTTACCGCGACACCACACATCCGTGATTTGCGGATAGGACACAGAGATGCCGAAAGTTACAAACTTCCAATCAGTGACCATGAAGCAGAGAAACATGTGTGCCAGTAAGACAGACAGATTGTTGCAGAATTCTTTTCACAAAAAATCACTGGCTCTACCTATGCATAAGGACCCCTGTTTTTCGCGAAAAGAATTTTGCCCCAGTTTGTTTCGGTACCTTACGTAACATCTGCAGTTCTGCTTTAGTCAGTGATTGGACATTTTAACCCTCACGAGCCTTGGGATTCCACCCGCAAATCACAGACGTGTGGTGTTGCAGAAACGTTATTATTGTAGGTAATTGGCTCAGTCAAATGAGATACGGCTCTTCACATAGACACAGTGCAAATAACCGTGAAACATAATTGCAGATGTTCACGTAAGGCATTGAAACAAACTGGAGCAAAATTCTTTTCGCGAACAACAAGGGTCCCTACGTGGTAAAAACGATTCAGTGGGAACCTTGCACGCTATGCGGTATTTAATGCGCATTACGTACATAAAAACCCATTAAATTATGTTTTGTATTTTTTTT
Organism: Medauroidea extradentata; assembly: GCA_003012365.1. NCBI lineage: Eukaryota > Metazoa > Arthropoda > Insecta > Phasmatodea > Phasmatidae > Medauroidea > Medauroidea extradentata. The sequence goes on along the minus strand of PNEQ01007539.1, from coordinate 56,500 downwards.
AAAAATTCAGAAATTTGGAGATTTTTTCACTAATTTTAAAATATTTTTTAATAAAAAACTATTTTGTATTGGGTTGTTACATAAGTGAAGCCCTATTCAGTGACACGTAATTTTACTGGGAATTATTTCTTTTCATTATGTTGATTGGTTTTCGGGGGTTGCATGAACTAAACTTATGCCAATTTTGACATTGAAACGCCATTTTGGAAAAACTGGCTGAACTAATTTTTTTTTGTAAGTGGATAATGTACTCCCAGGTAACGTCCACAAAACCAATAACTTACCGTTTCATGTAAATATAAAATTACGATTTTTTTCTTCTTTGGAATGTCCTTAAGGACCGCCTACCTACGAACCATAAGGGTGACTTTGAAGCGCGCATCGAATGCCGCACTACCACAAAGATCCAAGCTACGAACTAGCGTGCAAGATCTCCGCTTATCCATTTTTACTACGTGACTTAAGGGCGTTCATGTGTGTTAATATCAAAGGTTTATATTTTAACGAACTGCTATTAGTTTTGTAGACGATAGTTGTGAGTGTAGTTTCCTCGTACGAAACAATTTTAGCTTGCATAGTTCTCTAATAATAGCGCATCAAAGTTTAAATTTGCATTTTTCGGTATCATGCAAACAAAGTTATTCACTGTAAAATAACATTTCATAGGTTACGTGACCAGATATCAGAAAAACCCATAGCTAACAACTTATCCATTAAAAAAAAAATGTTGTCAAATTTGCAGCATTTTTCTTGTTGTTTTGCATTTTTTTGTTTGTTTCAAAATATTACGTTGTGGGTTTATACATGTTAGGTAACGTAGCCGGTGGTATGTGTATTTCACTGTGAATTATTTCTTTTAAGTAAGTCAGTTTGCTTTTACTGTTACCATGGCAGCGTAACATTAAAATTTTAACTTCGACGCACTATTATGAAAAAACTGTACAAACTAAAATTGTTTCTTTGAGAGGAAACTGTACTCACAAGTATAAAAGCTAAAACTGTTTGATGAAAGTATAAAATGGTGATTTTATACCGCTTGAACACCCTTAAGTGGTGACCATGAGGTTTATTGGTGTAAAGTCTGTAATGAAGTTCTATGCACGTTTCTAAGTTTCACATACATCCGTTTTGTTTAGGCATGTTGTAAGGTTTAGGAACAGTGTTTGTAGTGAGTAGGGAGTCTTATCAATGACATTCCGGCCTTGTGCGAAGTGTACAATGGACATATGTGGAATATTTTCGAAAAATATAAATCGTATTTACCGATCAGACTGCAAGACATTTGAAGAGCCTTCGAAGGCCTCGCTCTTCAGTTTTACAGTGGTTTCAAAAATATTTTTAACGCAAATTAATACCATATATTAAAAATTCGTTCTTACAGTTACAGTTTCATCGTTTGTATCCTTTTTTTTTTTCCTGTTTCAATACACCAAACGGATTTTTAGATTCTGGTCCCTGAAATATCATATATTTTTTTGTCAAAATAAGACAAAATGAAGCAAAATAATTTTTTGCTAGTAAACGGTGCATTCTTTTAAAAACGCTCTGTAAAAATTGTGTATCATATGACTGTACACAGTCTCAAATACTTTCGAGGCATTTGTTAAATAATATTTGATTTTTTGGTAAATTGTTTGAAACAAACGAAAGACCATGGCCTTTAAGAGGCTTATGCACCTGACACATGAACGATGTTGTAGCGTGCCGGCCTATTCTTTTCTACGCGAAACAGCTAAACTTATTAACAATACGTTAATCTACGAAAATATCATATGGTTAAAACTAGGCTTCTATCATTTTTTATTTGCAACATGCTTATTAGAAACACGTTTGGGGGCATCCTCAAAATGGCTAAAAACTTTTTTTTTATAGCTGTAACAGAAAAAAAAATGCCACCCGGATTCGTACAACACAACGTCGGAAGCATGCGTTGGACTTCACTTTAATCTTTCCACAAATAAAATTGTAGGGTCGACGCTTTAAGTCCCATAGGAAAAATGTAGTAGGAAAACACTGCACACCAGTTTGGCGCGCCACGAGTAGAAGCGACGTTGTTGCCGTCAAGTGTGGAAACCTGAAACTTATCGCTTCACTGTCTCTGCGCATTAAACGCGTAAAATGACATCTGGTGTATAGCCCTTTTAATTTCTTTGCTAAGCTAAGTGCATAATGTGTTCGCTCTTATAGTTCTGATTTCTCCAAAGAGTTGTGAAATGAATGGCGAATGAATTGGGTGGATGGTTTTAAAAATGCCACGTTGCAAATACGAAGCAACTAAGTTCACGTGCTTGGCTTATGCACTGACTGACGTCATGAGATACGACACAGGTGAAATGTTTGTAGTAGAAGATTAGAAGAGAGACACTCGCAGTCGCTGTGAGTCGACGTCTTTTATCACTGTACAAACTGTTGACTTAAAGTGAGAATTACATTATGTGTAGAGTACTTACCTACAGAATAATTGGTCATTTTCCAGTATGGCTGTGCCAACTACATATTTAGAGAGTTATGGTGAAGGGGAGAGGTGGGCAAATTGTTATATGTATATGTCACTATTACTCTCTTGCAATGTGATTTGACACTTCGAGCTTTAGGTGTGATCGTCTACATTTGTTCCTACAAGTAAACCACTGGTATTCTGAAATGTAAATGAGGCGAAAGGAGAGGGGGTGAGAGGCGTAATTTGCCCCACGGGTTTACATAGATGGGTTAGGGGGGTGGTGTGTTCCCCTCGACCACCTGTTGGCATGTCCCTGGTTTCCAACCTCGCTTTGGGTGACACCAAGAATATTCTTTCATCCTCCTAGATCTCGTTGCCTAACAAAATATATTAAATCTGACTAAATAATTCATGTGACGTTGCAAGAAAATTTTTAATACATCGTTGTTCCAATCAATCCGATCACACTTCTCTGCCCTTTATACTTTCTGGTGAAATTAAGTTACGTTGCCAATTTATATTTCAAATAGTTGACCAGTCATGTGTTGTCTTGCGTCCATTTAAAGACAGAGGATATTAGCTTCTCCTAGGTATTTTACCTACGTTTGTCACAACTTTTTATTTTGCTTCAAGGGAAATGGGAGTTATTTTTAATTCTCGATTTAGTCAACGTTCTGGATCATCTAATTTTCAGCCTGTTATTTTATTTCTGAAAAGAAAAATGTAGAATTTACGATTATTGAGAAGTTGATATTTACTCTGCGTTACAGTACAGCGTATCAGTTGAACTTTAAACGTGTATTTAGGTTACAATCAGCCCGACATTTTTTTGAAGTGCTCTTATTTGATTGACTGAATTAAAAGTTCTACTGTTATGCCTAGCGTGAGATTAGTAGTATTTACGCTATAAACGGAATTTTTATATTTTTTTCTCAGAATTAAAAAATAAAAACCTAAGCATAAAATAATCCAACATATGTCAAGCGTTAAGGGAATGTTCTCTTGTTTCTACTGTTTTTGCGATAATTATTTTTTTAAGCTTAAACAAGAAAAAAATATGTCTGGCAGTTTTGTTGAAAATTGTTTTTGCTTTCATATCTATTTTTTTGAAATCAAGAAATCATACGGTTTCGACTAAAAAGCAATTACCAATAATCTCGTTAGTTACCGTATTAGCTACAACCATAGTATTTACTGCCCTGGTAAAATCGGTATTTACCTGCATTGAGTTACGTGTCCTGGCAAAATAAAAAAAATTGCTGGTTGCAAATGTATTGCTGGACCGTAGAAGTTAATGCACACTTTCAGAACACCGGATCGTAATCATGTGTTCTATGTGATACTCTAATTAGTGACGAAGAGGATGAAAACAAAATATTTACTTTATGACTTCAAAGTACACATATGACTTATTTAAATATTCTGTTTTCCATTCACCAATGTTCTGCGAGTACGGTAGGAAGGCAAGATAAGGTTAGGGTTTCTGAATAACTATTCCGCGTAAGTGAAAGAACAGATTTTGGTCAGCGTTAAACAGCTGGGAACTAGGTCCATGATGAAGGGTGATACGAAGTGAGAATGGAGCAGCCTTGGAATGCAGGTGCAGGGAAACATAATAACCCAGAATAAACACAGCGGATAATGGTAACGTCCGCCACGTTTCCCACATGCGAAGAATGGGGCCCGACCCCGCCGTGAACGTAACCCTCGTAGGCCTGGTGGGAGGCGAGCTGTCTGACCACTTCACCACGGACCCTGTGGTGGCCGCCTATCGAGGACACCGGGCAGCATGCAGAGCGTCGGCCGATACAAGAGTATTCGAAAAAAGCTCAACGTGCTTCAGAAATAACATTCGAAAGTACGTTAAACGTGTGCATACCCATTTCAGCTTCACACCTATTTATTAAATCATGTTTACTAGCGGCTGAAAATGGCGAAAATTGTTGTTTTTGCGGTACTTTTCAGATACGAAAATCTTGGAGCTAAATATTTTAAAAGGTTCAGTCATGTACAATACATATTGATCTCTAATATTACGTCATAAAATGACAGGGGCACCGCTGAATCTGAATGTCTTGTATAGAATAGTTGTGAACAAGTAGACTGCACGCCAGTTACGTGAATTGCGCCTAGAGGCTAGGGTGAGGCGTGATACGCGCACTGTCTTGTCCTTGTCACTTCCGCATTTGTAGGCCCCGAACGTGCAAAATACGTTCTCTCAAGCGGCTACCTTTAATAGCGCCGTCTACCCGCGCGTAAGAGGCTCAAAAGCGACGGAGCTATTAGGTCGACCTTGAAGCGCGCATCGCATGTCACGTCGCCTCAACGAGTCAAGCGCTGAACTAGCGTGCAAGGTTACCGCTGAACCGTTTTTACTATGAGACTTTCAGCGACAACACTATAATTTTATCTTACGCGATGAAAGTGAAAGAGTGGCTCTACAGGTCAATAATATTCAGAATATCGTGAAAATGATTACTCTTACATAAAAATCAGCGTCAAATGTCCCGATTCGGTCACTTTCACACTAGAAAAAATACAGTTTAGGAACGATAACAGTTAATGGCAAAATTATAGACCTGTACTAAGATTCTTAAATGCTTTTCGTAGCCTAACCGCATGACAACATGTTGAATGGTTTTCGAATGAAATCAGGATTGTTAAAGGTCTGCGCGCCTCTTCACGATTCTAGTAGCCGGCGCCCAGTGTGTTGTAGATAAATACACGCTGAATTATTAACATAATTCTAAATTTTTTTCCGAAGCCGATATGGATAAAATACAAAACGACAACCGTAGATAATAGTATTTGCCAACTTTATGAGAAAAATATATTTATCCAGAATTCCTCATTCGTTACGCGTGATCTCTTGCGTCGCAGTTAAATTCACGAGGTTCCGGCGTCAGAGATTGTACATCAGAAGTTCGTAACACAGGGAACAACTTTGTTCATACCGTTGGCTAAAACTATTGTCTAGAATTGGTGTTATTTGACTTAACACGAATTGGCTTCAAGAAACCTACAGTCATAGACTAATTCTGTTAGCATTGAATTATGTACCACGCCAACTTAATGTAGAACCCTAGTCATGTCGCCCGCCGCCTTCTTGTAGCCAGCTGCAGTGCACGTGCCTGTGTTTGCTAATGCTACACTCCCGTTTGTTGAGGATGTGATATCAGAACAGAATGTTTCAGCCGGGATGCATGCTGCCAAGCGAATAAAACGAAAACGTGGATAAGGCCACGCCCGGTAGTTTGTTTAGTAATTTTGAAAATATTGATTTTAGAACCGCGTAATTTTCATACTGAATACTCTCCACATTGTCTTCTCACGAATATTTAATAATTTGTACCTAATTGTTTGCAATAATTAAGTTAATATTTTTTCCAGAATTTTTCACCCAAAGTATTACCTATATGTAAGTTAGCCAAGATTTTCTTTTTGTGAGGGAACGGTGCAATATTTTGCAAAACGCGTATACAGAATTGTGCAGTGAATTACTGCTCTAAGTTTACAATTTTTCCAAAACATTCCTTTAAAAAAAGGTTTTGAATTTTTTTGGACCAAAGAGAAAAACAACTTCCTTAGTATGGCCTTAACTCTACGACTAGGCTGTACTGTATTAATTAATACCTTGCAAATTTCGCTGATGAGAATGCAAGGCGCCAAGAACTTCGAAACTCCGTATTTCCGTATCGGTAGTGTAAACTTCACTTTTCATAACAATTAAAGGCCGATACAACTGTTCAGTAGAACTGCTTAACATTGGAGTCAGTGGAACTGCTCACTCCAACTATGCCAGTCATCAAATACATTCGTCATGGTGATGTTAATGCATGCAAAGGAGAGAAAAAATGTTGGGTTAGACAAGAATACTGATTAGGTGTAAGGAGCTGATGTGTTTCGATAATGGAAATATCGATCTTCTAACGTTCGAATTTCTGCGCAGTAGTGAAGAAACGTGGCAAAAACACTCACCGCTCGAAATCGCATGGGCAAATTCCTACATGTGGGTCAATATCGCTGATCCTGGATTTCAGAGTGAAGTGTCTCCAGGTTTTGGAGTAGGCCGCTTGACCATGTGTATAGCTGTTAATAACGTTATAATGGAACACATTGTTGAAAAAGATCATAACTGGGTTCTTATCCACAGTACAGTGCAAGGATTCAATGATGTGAGATTGCTGTGATAGATTCTCTTTAATTAACCTACTTTAGTGGATACATTGGATTCCGTCCACATAGGAATGTAAATAAGAAGATATCTGCATAACTGATAAACCTACTTTCCTCAAAGTGGGTGCAAATTAACCCTCAAGGTTAAAATATTTTACGTACATCTAGGAATATTGATTAAAATGAAGAAATAAATTTCTGAGATGTCATTCTAACATGAAGTTAAAAAATAGCCCCATATTTCAAAATTTTTTCTAAAGGATTAATGACATACACAAAAGTCCAATCAACTAACTAACTAGAATATACGTGCCGAAATTAATGAACTTCGGAAAAACATTTCCCCAAATATGTCACAATATGACATGGTAGCCATTACATAAATATGAACACGTGATAAACGAAATATAGAGAAGTCAAGTCAGCTTTTTTGGCCATGTAGCAAGATATATATGTTCCAAGTTAGAAGAAATTCTGAAAATGTTCCCTAAGCTATGTAATACTGTGCTAAAAATATAAAAACTGCCGCCATTTAGAAAATATAAACATATAATAAACGAAATACACAAAAGTCAAGTCAGCTGTGTATGTAGTATTTGTGTACCGAGTATGATGAAATTCTGAAATATACTTCCTTAGATATGTTACACTATGCTAAAAATATAAAAATTGCCGCCATTTCGAAAATTATGAACACAGAATGGAGGAAATACACAAAGTCAAGTCAGCTTTGTATGTAGTATATGTGTACCCAGTTTGATGAAATTCTAAAATATGGTTCCTTTGATATCTAGCTTGATATAAAAAATAAAATGACCGCCATTTTGGACAAATGAAAAGGGTGTAAGCAAAATATATAAACGTAAGGTCAGTTTGCTAAGTACAATATGTGTACAGAGTTTGATAAAATTCTGTCCACTGGTTCACACAGACACACACGGACACACACCAATATACACATATAATACAGACACACACATACAGACACCACATACAGACACACAGACAGGAAGGTGATCTCATAAGCCTACTTTTTCCTTCGGAAAGTATGATAAAAACCAGCCATGTTGATGAGGAATACATCAATATGAAGGGATAAGCAAGAATAAAAGTCCACGGACATATGCTGCGGAGAAAACATTAACATGAAGCAAGGGTATGTATAGCAGTGCTGTATGGAACGCGATATCTCGCTTTGTCGTCAAAGCTTGTTTCTTGGTGCACTACGGGTATGGTGTATATCTCCTTGGCTAAACACGCATCCAAGCCGCATGTGTGTGGCATTCAACACCGATTTCATAGCTTACAGTTGTAAAGGAAAGAGGCGTGTGATCTGCCACTACACCGTCGTGACGTTGTTGGGATTATATTACAGACACATGCGAGCGAGAAGTAAAACAGTTCTCAAGAGGAAGACAGGCGCCAGTTCAAAGCCTTGCACATAGAGGCGATGAGGCAAGTAGCGAGCGAGTTAGAGTCGGCCTAGAGCCCGCGGCCAATCGCGTTTTGTAGTCCAATAGTACGTAAATCAGACCCGAAACAGTATGTAATCATTTAAAGTATCAAAAGCCAAAGGTCTGAACTACAAGCCAGGATGCATTTTTCTGCTTTATCCTCAAAACGGCAATGCAAAAAAAAAAACATTTTCGTTATTTGTTTTCTCTCTAATGACGTACGATAGGGCTAAACTAAAATGTGGCGTCTACAGATGAGTTTTTACCTTTCCAGTAAAGAAACTATGTTCCTAAAACAGTTATTTCCTGACATATGTATAAACGTGCAAACATAGATTTTACAGCAAACATCTTGCTACATATTTCTCTTAATGCGCTTAGAGTATTTTCATTACATTAGGATACATTTTGAAGGCAAATGTGTTATATTAAAAATATGTTCATCCTGTTTCAGGAGTGTCTGAAACTGCCAGTTACGTTCCTAAATCGATCGTATGCTCTGTAAGAGGTGCTCTACTTAAATATTTGGGGAGTTAGGGTTGAAATTTACTGAGGTGGCGTAGCACGTCAAGTCCCAAAATAGCTCATTAATGTCGTCTTATGTTGATTTTTTGTATATTTTGTTTCCCGCATTTAGGTTTAACCGCTTACCAATTAAAAACACTATTAATGAAAAATAAAACCCCATCGTATTTTGAATAAATAAAATGTTGAACATTTTGAAAAATTGTATTTTGTTTTGTCATAACCTAAGCAAAATAATAGCATTTTAGTATAATATGTAATGCCGGGAGAGATGACTCTGCTAAAATACAAACAGTGAGTGTAAGTGAAAATAAACAAAATAACATAAATATCAACAAGTTTCATTTTCCAACTTTACCGCTTGGAACGCTGTTACGTGATGTTATAATTAGTGGCACTTCCTTATTATATCGCGGGAAAAGTTTAATTTTTGCTTGGCTTCAATATAACGTGTCCATAATGACCGTTCTTCTTTCGTAGTTGGCGTGTTCCCGTCTGACTGGGCCAATGATAACTCTGGTGTGACGCTACTGATAGAGCCCTGCACGATTTTTCTCGAAAATAATTCTGCAACAGTTTGGTTCAAATGCCTAATGTGTAAATATGAATGTTTGCTTCATGGTTATTGGCAGAATGTATTATTGCACAGACGTAGCTCATTTGACTGTGCCAACAGGAACAAGGCTACTGCGACACCACACGTCTGTGATTTGCGGGTAGAACCCTAGACGCTGAGAGTTAAAAACAGCCAATCACTGGCCATGAAGCAGGCCTACATATGTGCACATAAGGCATTGAAACAAATTGTTCAAGAATAATTTTCACCAAAAATCGTGGGCTCTATCTACTGAATATTTGTGATTCGTCTTCAACTACACAACCGTACGCCAATCACACAAAGTCTCTACACTTTTTTGCAAAATACGATGTAACGAAAGATTCTTACGGATTTCCACTATCTCTATTATAATCTAGTAAAAAACTCATACACCCTAAATTCTCAAACTGGTGGATTAGGAAATGGCTTTCGTCACTTGAAGTAAGTAGTTAAAATATGTGGTTTCCGGACAGACAAGGATATCTATTTATGACGGAAAAATTTCTGCACCAGTTTATTTCAGTGTCTTGTGTGGCATACACATCTTCAGCTGATCAGTGATCGGCTGTGTTCAACTGTTGTTACGTGTCTGAACATTTTGCTGCAAATCACAGACGTATGGTATCGCAGTAACAGCATTAGGATCGATACGGTCAGATTCGAAATGTTTTTCAACAGGTACTGTACCAATAACAATTAAGCTAAACTGCAGAGGAGCAAGTAAGGTATCGAAACAAGTTGTTGAAGAAAATTTTATTGAAAAAAATTACAAGTCTCTAATTATTTGCAAAGCAAAAGTGTGATCTTTGCACAGCTGCTCTCGTAAACAGAGAACTTGAGCTCCGGCGAACCCAGTTAAGACCATCGCCTTTCATTTATTTCAAACAATTGCAAATAACTCAAATACTTTTTAACCAAATGCTTTAAAAAAATTTGAGACTGCGTACAGTCATACGATACACAAATTTGCCACAGCGTTTTTAAACTAATGTACCGTTTGCTAGCAAAAAAATTGCTTTATTTTGGCTTAATTTTACAACAAAATATGTGATAATTCAGGGGACAAAAATCTAAAAATTCGTTTGGTGTATTGCAACTGAAGAATTCAGATACAAACGATGGTGTATAAGTGTTAAAACTGTAAGAATGGATTTTTTTATATAGGTATGTATTAGGCCTACTTTGCGTTAAAAAATAATATTTTCGAAACTATTGCAAAACTAAAGAGCGAGGCCATAAGACAGCGTGCTGGTGCAAGTGCAAGTGCCCTTTCTTTTGACCTTTAGAATATAGTTATGCAGCCTCCTTTAAAGTTGTGAACTTGTAGCGGTGCGAGATAATCGGCCAGCTCACCTCGGCTCCACGAGTTATTCGTACTGCATCTAACCGCCACTTTTAGGCTGTATCCGAATTATCTCGGATATCAGGTAATTAGAGGGTGTGGACTGCACCATGTGAATAAGTAGAGCCCACGATTTTTGGTGAAAAGAATTCCGCAACAATTTGTTTAAATACCTTATGTGCACAAATGCAGCTCTGCTTCTTGAGTATTGGCAGAATGTAGGCGTGGCTCATTTGACTAGTGCCAGCAGGGACAAGGTTACTGCGACACCCCACTTCTGTAATTTGTGGGTAAAACCCCGAGACGCTGAGAATTTAAAACAGCCAATCACTGACCACGAAGCAGAGTTGCATACGTGCACATAAGGCATTGAAACAAATTGTTGCAGAATTCTTTTCACCAAAAATCGTGGGCTCTATGAATAAGTGATCAAACTAAACAGAAAATACTCTTTGGTAAAAAGTCACCGCAGGCCTTTAGTTTACTACATAGGTCCAAAATGCAGCGGGCGGGAATGTAGGGTGGTTTGTTAGCACTCATGTCATTTTGCTCGTTTAACAAAAGATCTGACGACTTTCTTTTCTCAATACTCGTTGGTATTACCTTCAACTTAGTTTTGGCCTCACATTCATGTGTTGAAGTCCGTATTCATGAATTACCTTACTCTTTACTCCACTTCACTGTATTTTTTTTGGACCTTCAATGAAATCTTTCTCGTGAACAAATGGGCTCGAGATTTACCAAATAATAATTTGTAGTTATTTTTTGTATCAGATTCACTTGTCACAGACCGTATTTGTGAATAACCTAACATCCTGTACAGATATCCGTACCACAGACTAAGTAGTAAAAATTACGTGGTGGCTCATTTTATACGTGCGAACTACGCCACTTATGTCTGCTCGAGAATATTGATACCAGCCCCGTGTCTGTTTGGCTCCTGCATGTTACGACAGCTTTCCTATTGGCCTAGCTGCCGACTAGCAGGACATCCGCCTTATGCTGATTCTCGGTAGGCGTCTCCGCCGTGTTGCTGGCCAGGGTAGCCCTTTTGCGGGCGTGTGTGACTGAGTAGCGTTCCTACCGAGTATTTCACTTCTGTAGTCATAAATATTCTGTGTCCGTGCTGGGCACCACCAGTGTCTTCACCAACTATATATACTAGCATTGCCCGAGTTCTCAATACAGCACAAAGAGGCTCTACCCTTGGCAAGTACACGAAGTTTGCTTATTTGTTGGGTGTTTTAATATACTGGCTTTGGCAACCATATTGGTTTGAGCTAATAATGACGTTTTGTGAAATACATGCAGTACTACACAAATAAAAAAATATTTTGTGGCAGCAACAAAATATTTTGGTGGTATTTACCTTGCCAAATATTTTTGTAGGCACCACAAAAACATTTTGTTGTTACCATTAAAATATTGTGGGCACAAAAAAATTATTTTGTATTTACTACAAAGTAAGTAGACAGGGAAAATTTACTACAAAATGATTCTTTCTGGGCGAATTAAACATTATAATAGTATTTTCGAAATGTATTTAAGCTAAATAGACTATGTAAATAAATGAATGACATTTTCTCATTGTACCCCGTGTTTTCCGAAATAATGATTGTGTAGTAAAGTAATTTAAAAAATTTATCGAATAGTATTTCTTATATCATCAGTTCAGAACCCGAAAGTTTTCAAGACACTTTTTTTATTTTAATTACAATTCCGTAAAACGTTTAACTTACATTACCTGCTCACAGTTCCATTTACAATTTTCTTTCCTTTCTGTTAGTTACTAATATTGCGACCAGAGTCGGATATGAAAGGTTGTTGACACGTACGAATCATCTGGACAAGTACGTACTAGGGGCTAGCAAGCTTATGTGCGTACTTAGCGAGTGCATACTGACTATTCGGATAGAGCTTTAGTAGACCAAGCTTTACATAAAAAATAAAACAGTTAATTCTTCAAAAAATTTTACTCATTTATGCGAATTAAAAATTGTAAGTGTTCAGTTGCTATGAAGGGTATCGGGCAGTAATTTTCATTTTTTACCTCCTCGTATAAATACATAGTTTAGTTTTCGTAATAAAAGTAACATTATAAGCGAAATGTGAAAGAACCCAGCATCATCCAAAAAAAAAAAAAAAAAGTGAATCTTAATTTGACGTGCATTGTGTAACGTTCTACAGAAAAATAACCAGTCGACAGAAAAATAAAGTTTCTGTGTTGAATAACCCCAAACTGTACTTTGTCGTTTTGTACGGGTAAACATCAACTTTCTTTTGCCCTACGTTCGTATCGAATGTCAAGATTACAATATGAGTGTAAACCAAGGGTTCTTTTGAAGAGGACACTGAAATGTACAACTTGTACAACATGAACAGCAACCCATGGAGAAGACACCCTCCAATCTGTGTGGAGGTGTGGTTAGATGGTCAGAAGCTAGATATGGAAGTTGACACAGGGGCAGGTCACACAATTATTAGCAGTGAAACATACAGACAATTGTGGCCTACACAGCCGAAACTACAAGCTGCAAAAATGGTATTACACACATGGTCTCAAGAAAGGCTGGGAGTTTTGGGATCCTTAACTGTGGAGGTGCAAACTAAAACAGCTTCAGCTAGATTAGCCTTGTTAGTGGCAAAAGGGAATGGCCTAAGTCTACTCGGACGTAGTTGGTTGGAGCCCTTAGGGATCAGTGTAGAAGGGATTCACCATTTACAGCAAGAACAAACTGCGAAGATGATCGAAGCATACCCACAAGTATTTGGAGAAAAAGAACTTGGGCAATATACAGAGCCACCAGTGACTGTAGAATTGGAGGCTGGGACAAAACCAGTGTTTCGTAAGAGCCGGCCTGTAGTATTCGCTATAGAAGATCAGGTCAGCACAGAAATTAACATGTTGGTAGAGCGAGGGGTACTTGAACCAGTGGCATACTCACCATGGGCTACACTATTGGTACCAATAAGGAAAGCAGATGGTTCTGTACGATTGTGTGGTGACTACAAATGCACAGTTAATGCAGTGTGCAAGAAAACTGATTACCACCTTCCAACAATAAATGAGGCCTTCTCAAACTTGGCAGGAGGGAAACTTTTTACCAAGTTAGATTTGGCAGAAGCCTACCTACAAGTTTCAGTAGATAAGGCAACATCAGATATTCTTACTGTAAATACTATGAAAGGACTATTTCGAGTAAAACGGTTACCTTTTGGAGTTTCTAATGCCCCTGCAATCTTTCAGCGGTTGATGGCAACCTTGTTGGCAGGGATACCTGGGGTAGTTGTGCTCTTAGATGATATATTAATTACCGGGGCAACAGAAGAACAACATTGGCTACGGGTACCCCAAGTGCTTAAACGAATTGAGGCAGCAGGCCTACAGCTTAAAAAATCAAAATGTGTGTTCGCAGCCACGACGGTCAAGTATTTGGGATACCGGGTGGATAACAGTGGAATACACCCAACACAGGAGAAGGTAAGAGCAATTCACGGTGCTCCAGCCCCAACCACAAAGAAAGAACTTCAGTCGTTTTTGGGACTGCTGAATTTTTACGAGAGGTTTTTACCCAATAAAGCTAACCTTTTAGAGCCATTACATAGGCTGCTAGACAATGGGAAGAAATGGGAATGGACAGAAGTACATCAAAAAGTGTTTGATTCAGCAAAAGGGCTCCTGCAGTCTGAAGCAGTGCTCACACATTATGATTCATCCAAACCCATAGTCCTAACCTGTGACGCATCAGAATATGGGCTTGGGGCAGTGTTAGCCCATAAAAATGAAGATGGCAGTGAATTACCCATTGCACTCGGTTCCTGTTCTCTGCAGAAGCACGAAAAGAATTATTCCCAGATAGATAAGGAGGCTTTAGCGATCATGTTTGGGGTGACAAAATTCAGGCAATATCTGGCAGCGAGAACATTTACCGTGGTTACCGATCACAAACCTCTCCTGCGACTTCTGGACCCGATGAAACAGACCCCAGACATATTGTCGCCACGGTTGCTGCGCTGGAGCCTCTGGTTGTCCATGTACGACTACCAGTTAGTACATAGACCGGGGACACAGGTTGGTCATGCTAATGCCTTAAGTAGGCTACCATTGCAGGCACCAGAGATTCACATTCCAGCAGTGGGAGATGTTCTCATGTTGGAGGCTTTACCAGACCCTCCAATTGATGCTGAAAAGCTGGCTACACTGACAGAGGAAGATCCTGTACTAGCGCAAGTGAAGCACAGGACTTTAGTAGGGTGGCCTGAGGGTCGCATGACAGATGAGCTTCGACCATATTGGACTCGAAGGGATGAATTATCTTTATATAATGGCTGCATTCTGTGGGGTAATCGTGTGATTGTGCCAACAGTATTGCGAAAAAAAATATTGGGAATGCTTCATGCCAACCACGATGGGATTGTTCTTTCAAAAGCGGTAAGCCGCAGCTACATGTGGTGGCCAGGAATGGACCATGACATAGAACAGGTGGTAAGACAGTGTCCAGAATGTCAACAGCTTCGCGTTAATCCTCCGAAGCTGAAAGAGGCTAGTTGGTCGCCAGAGACAAAACCATGGGCGAGACTACATGCTGATTTTTTCGGACCTTTTCAAGGAAAGATGTTTCTAATAGTGGTGGATGCATACTCAAAATGGATGGAGGTGAAAATCGTGCCCTCAATGTCATCGGCAGCTGTGATTAGAGAGCTGAGGGAGATTTTCAGTTGTCATGGCATTCCCGAGTGTATAGTCTCGGACAATGACACAGCATTTGTGTCCCTGGAAATGAAGAAGTTTGCATCAAAGAATGGCATTCGGCTTGTTCAAGCGACACCCTTTCACCCATCCAGTAATGGCCAAGTGGAATGGATGGTGCAAACAGTAAAGGGGAAGCTAAGAAAATTAGGGGATGGAGACTGGCAAACAAGAATGGCTAGAATACTTTTAGCACTCCGCACAACACCATGTTCTGTATCGCAGAAGATTCCTGCAGAACTGTTGATGGGACGGCTACTGCGAACAGCTTTGGACCAGTTGCGACCAGTGACAAACACATTGGAACATACGCAGCCAATACAAGATACCGAGGTTCCAAAACGCCAGTTCCAGGTAGGGGAGCTAGTGCTGTTTCGCAACTATAGTGGAGTTACAAAATGGTTGCCAGGAGTCGTAATAGCTTCACAAGGGCATTGGATCTATGAAGTGGCTGATATGTCCGACAAGAGGTACAGGCGACATGTGGATCAACTCTTACCAGAGGAAGTGCAGAATAGACAGACACAAATGATCAGGACACAGTTGCAGACACCTGTACATACCAGGACGGAAGGAAAGAAGCACAATAAACATGTAAATAAAGGACAATTTGCAAGATCTAATCTTGGAAGTCAGGTTGTCAGCCCACTACCAGTGAGAACACCACCAGAGAGAGGAATTGAGCATCGACATGTGGCAGAACGTCCGGATCTCCAGGAAGGGGGCTGATCCTCAGTGAACCAAGACTAAGATAATCCTGATTCACTAAGCCCTGGACCTAGTCCTTTAAAAGGATTTGACCAACCAAATCAAGTGTTAAGCCCTTGTAGGAGATCCAAACAGGAGATCAGGGGTGACCACATGGGGGACCCAGGGATCAGCAGTTGCAATAGGGACACACCCCACAGACGCACGAGGCAACTTCCAACGAAATTGAAGGACTATGTGTTGTGATATCTTAACCGGGGAGGAGGTGTTGTGTATTGTAATGTGGTTGTTGTTATCTTTTTAGATCTATGTCGTTATCTATGGTTGTACTTGAAATGGCGAGTTGTTGATTATCAATGGAATGAAACTTAACCTAGTATTTAACAGCAGTGCTATGTCGCCTCACATAACCATAAGTAAACAAAAAACAATAAGGAAAAAATTAGTCAAATTGGCTGTAGCCAACAAACACACGCACGTAATAACAAAACCGAAAAAACCCCAAGAAAAATTGGCATAAAATTTTAAATAATTGCGTTTTATGTTTTGTATGTTCAAATTATCATGTCACATCCAGCTGTTATCTAGTTGTGAAGATATTACAGGGTGTATAAGGGGATATAAAGCTGTTATACAAGTTCTTAAATGAGCAGATATAATCTCGACTGAGACTGATAAATTGTAACATGAAACAGTGTTTTTCCGTGTAATATATCTACGAAACGATAACTGCCCGCAAACTTATCTTCTCGTAATGTATCATAATTCACCTAACCTGCAAAACTCTGACGTTTACATGACCAACATGATCCTTTATGAGTTACGGGCGTGAGCTTTCTGTCTTAACCTATGATGGAAGTCTGCAAGAGCGCAGGCTCTCGGCGGTTTTCTGCCAAAGAAATGTGACAAGTCACCAACTTTTCAAATCACAATGTTTCAGCCAAAAATGTCGCCAATAATGGAAAGGTTGTGATAGTAATTCAATAATTGGTTTTGCTTTGCGTTAAAATGTGTCTATTATTATCGCATTTATTCTATTTTTTAAAACTGATTTTCTTTGTGGCCAATGATCGTGTTTTATGTCTCGAAACAATTCACTTCCTACTTGTTCTATTTAAAAAGAACATGCTTGAGTTCGTATATTAGGGTGCTCTTTCGTGGAACATCTAGACTCTCACGCTTTGGTCGGAAATAGTAGTGTTCGGATGTTCGTATGAATGATTGCAATGTTAAAAAGTAGGTAAATGTACCTGACAAGTGCAAAAGTTTCCCTTACCTACACGAAATGTACAATTACTGTATTCTACAGTAAAACCCCCCACACACGACAGTGATATTTCACGATCACCTAACAGAAAATTATTGTACTTTATGCACAGAACTTCTAGCGTACCTAGTAAACAAAAGTTCAAAGGAAATAATTTCGAAACAAAACGAGACACCTTGAAAGTAGCGTCCTAGACTATCATTAGGGCCCGGTAGTTTTCGCGAAAAGATTTTTGCAACACTTTGTTTCAGTGTCGTACGTGCACACCTGCAGCTCAACTTCTTGGATATTGACAGAGTGATTTTGTACAGAGTCGTTATTCATGACTGTGCCTATCAGTATACGGATAACTGCGTCATAACACGTATGTGATTTGCGGGTTTAACCTCCAGACGCTGGGTGTTACGTAATCCAATCGCTGACCATACAGCAGAAATGCAGGTGCGCGCGTAAGGCACTGAAACAAAGTGATGCAAAAATCTTTTCGCGAAAACTACCGGGCTCTAGTAATTGGCTTTTCTTACATGTAAGTGAAGTTTACCTCAATGTTTTTTTTCCAGTGTGGCCATAACATTCGGAGTGCCTGCTAGAATGTTTTCGTCAATCGCAATTCTACTTCATGTTCGGGTGAGTTAGTTATTTGCCAAAACATTAAAGTGACCGTGGGAGTAACCAGGTAGTTCGAGACCTGACAAGCATTTTAAGGCATCAAACAGAGGTGTTGAGAACAAAATCGTGTTTAGTAATATATGTATGTGTATGTATGTATATATATATATATATAGAGAGAGAGAGAGAGAGAGAGAGAGAGTGAGAGAGTGAGAGAGAGAGCGCGCGCCTTGTATAATTGGACGACGATGACTTGAGATGGGTCAAATGATTACACGCGAATAACAAACGATAAGTAATATAACCGTACCACATTTCTCGTTGGTCCGGTAAAATGTGAAATCACGAATAACGAAATAAGAACACTGGATATGTAGATACTGTATTGCAATCTAGCAAACAGTCAACTTTTCTCTCTACTTATTAGCAGAGACATTACTATTACATGGATTCATCTGACAGCAGCCTAGACCTATCAGTACTATATACGCTCTGGCCAAAGTCGATTATAACCCATACAGTCGAGTAGCACGTGATAAAATGCCACGAATTATTCCCTCACTTGCTGGCTTGCAGTTGTCAAAATTCGCTGCTATGGAACCATGTTGTCCTAACTTTTTTTGGCTAGTCTATACTAACTCCAGTGTAGCCTGCTGGGCCTTGTGTGATTTATTGGACGACGGATATGTGGCAAAGTTTAGTTGTTGACAGCAGTGGCGGCTCGTAGTTTGTTGCCAGGTTGGGCACAAGTTGCAGAGAACTGTACAGGATTGTGTGCTAGTTGACGCTACATCCAACTGACACGCTGGTATGTAGGTGTCGCTTATTACCGGCTGGTCACAACACAATAAGAAACCAGTAGATAATTTGTGGTCATTGGTACACGGCGGCGCGTTCACACAAGTGTACAATTCTCTAAAAATTGTGCCCTCCCTTGCAACAACCCTCGAGTCGCCACTGATTTACAGACAAATAAGAGACGTTCATTCGCATGGCACTGGCCCAGTCAAATAGGGACTCACCGGTAAAGAAAGAAAAGCGTTGGAAATGAATACACGACACTGAAGTATAGCGGTCAGCTATCTCCGCGACCAATCACTATCTCTATCGATTATATGTGAGTTCTTGACTAAGAGGTTTGCCATACTTGAATAAAAACATCACCCTCTAACAATGTATAGCTACATATGCACATGTTTGGTAGAAATTCAGTTAATTTGTGTTTGGTATAAAGGGAAACACTTTGCAGTGACACATATGGCTTTCAACTGCACCTAATCTTAGTCTGTGCCTCGACAAAGACGTTGTTCTTTTGATCGCCCGGACAATTTTTTTATGTAATTAATGGCCAGTGGATTTCACCCACGGCTGTCAGATAAAATATATACTAGAATAACAATAATCCAAATAATATAAATATTCAAGGCAATAGTAAAACTCTGTAAAATTCCTGAATGTCAAAAACACATTAACATGCCGACAACCCGCCACAGGACCCAAAAAACTTAACCGCCCACTACGGTGTCTACCCAAGAACTAGGCTTGGAAATTGTGCTCCTTGATAGCTAGTTCTTGGGTCCTTTGGTGCCCTAGTGTATTATCTGCCCCTTTTGACTGTGTGGCCTCAGATCCCGCCTCCCCTCTACTTAACTTCGAACTGGTGCCTATCTGGTGAAGAGGGGAGGTAGGTGATTTGCGAGTTGGATTGGGAGGAGGGAGACGGTTGGGGTGGGGGCGAGGGAGTGTGGGGCGACGGGACTGGACGGAGAGAGAGAGCTGGTTCAACGAGCGCCCGAGGCAGAAGGTCTAGGCATTGGCATAGCCTTAGTATTCGATGCAAAGACCGTCG
Organism: Medauroidea extradentata; assembly: GCA_003012365.1. NCBI lineage: Eukaryota > Metazoa > Arthropoda > Insecta > Phasmatodea > Phasmatidae > Medauroidea > Medauroidea extradentata. The sequence continues at coordinate 36,782 of PNEQ01007539.1, read as the reverse complement.
GTACTACTGAAGAATACGTTTTTGTATCGAGGATTGTCCCGTTTCCTGGCTGATAGAAGACTTCGCCGTCTCGGGAGAGGCGTGTCTGTTTGGATTGCGGCGACACATAAGGCTGGTTCACCTCAGAATACAAAAAGGTGGTTGGTATCCTACCTGGGCGACGAGCAAAGTAAGAAAAATAGATATATTTGCAGTGTTGCGGAGTAAGAAACTTTACGGCGATAGATATCCTTCAAGGAAGTACATCGGACTCATACGTTTTTTTTTTCGGAGCATTTAACCTTCGTCGTTTTCTTCAGAAGCCTCCTACGCATTTAGTTATTGAACTTTATTGAACTGTGATATTTTCCTTTTTACTTTGGGCGTTCGGGATAGTCCTGCTCTCTATATTATACTATAATATATGTATGTGAGGTTTAGGCGATCGAACACTTGTATCGGTACGCTGTTGGTACTGTTATTTTGGACATTGGTCGTTTAGTTGGTATTTGGACAATTGCATGGTCTCCTTAATGAGACGTAAGAGTTTATTTTGTTTAATAGAAGGGGACATTGTGTGTAACTTCATGTTTGTACGATCCTATGTATTTTGTTTAATGGAAGGGGACATTAAGTGTAACTTCGTGTTCGTGCGATCCTATGTATTTGGTTATGTGGGTTATTTGGTATTAAATCTTTGAGCAGGTGAAGTTGACTTAGTGGTTATTTGGTTGTACACTATATTCCAACTGCGCAACTCTGCTAGCGGGTTCTAGTCCCGTGCAGGCGCTTAGCGATTATTTTTGTGTGTGTTTTGAGAGTAATGCGCGTTTTCTGAGGTGCGGGAATTATGGCGGGGAATGCGACCACGGCTTTTGTGTTCGCAATGGGTAAAGATGAGTTAGTAAAGTATTTGACAGATGCGGGTTGTAATTTTGATAAGGACGATGATACGACGCTGTTACGGGCGCGGGTTATTTCGTATGTGGGTTCCTTTAGGCATGTGGCAAATGCCATTGAGGCTGAAGTTCCCGACTATGTTCATGGAGCACCAACGAACGCCGAGCAAAGATTATTTTTGCAAAGTTTAGTGTCCGTACCGAAGTTAGGGGTCTTAGAACCGGAAAAGGTGTTGCATTTTATTTTGGCATTAGATGAATTATGGTTGTGTAAACCTGTAAAGGAGAAATACTTTACGCAATCGCTTACTTTAAAGGTAACTGGCGAGGCTGCTACAATATTATCGGAATTACTAGGGCAGGGTGATGGATATACAGTCATGGACACAAAAATTGGGCCACTGAAATAATTAAAGTCCACTTCGGCAATCATCGGCTGTGTGCAACCGGGAGCCTGGCATCTAGGCAACCTGCAGAACAACGAATAGCGGTGCGCTCTAACTGCGCTGGGCACAGGTTGTGTTGTAGGATTGGAGCATCGCCCGTTCACACCTTCCTCAAGCGACCAGGCACTGTATATTGGCTGAACCAGTGCGGCGCACAAATCATTTAGTAAATGCAAAAGTGACACATGTCCATTTATACTACTCAAACATGAAGATAAAAAAAGTATTTGTAAAACACAGTAACGAAGTTACGAAAGTGCACAAATTTTCCAATAACCAGACAAAAACCGTTACCTATATTACATCAAAATGTTAATATATTCAATGCACGCGTATTCTCATTCTCATACTGCGAGCTGAAACTAATGTACATTGTAACAATACTGTAATATTTAACTGGCAGTCGCGCTGACGTTATGGTCTGACTTACTCGCTCACATCTTTACATACAGAACAATTGCCGAACATTGGAGTGACCCAGTGGGTTTTACCGGGATACTTCTATATCCCTCTTTGGCAGTCCACTGCTGATCCATTGTGACTTAACTTCACATCTGTTAAGCACGAACAAAACTTGTAACGCCATCACTGTACTGATTATTTACAATAAAAACCTTCAGAAACAAACATAGAACAAGTATTTCAGACACTAAATATCTGACATCAAGCGGTAAACTTGATCCTGATTACAGAATAATGTTGTGAGTTATTGGTCCAGATAGCCGCAAACGGCAACTTTCACCCCTTTTGACAGAAACAGTTGTCATTCTCCCGTGTGAAACGACTGCACACGTGGTTCCGTCCATGGGTCCTAACATAGATTGTTACCATCAAAGCTCACTTAGTAGCCACGGTTCACGTAAAATAAATGTTGTCACAGCATCGTTGTCAGAAGAACTTGACGCAAGGATAATATTTCTTCATATTTTCTTGTTCTGATGTAATACCTAACTAGACAGTTCTGACTGACAAGTGATTAACGTATTGATTATTAACATATATTACGTAATGCAAGCATATATGAAGTGTAAGGTTACTATAATGTTTTGTGTTGTTGTTCCCTACGTTACTGTATGTTATCCCTAGGGCCCGGTAGTTTTCTCGAAAAGATTTTTGCAACACTTTGTTTCAGTGTCTTACGTGTACACCTGCAGCTCTGCTGTGTGGTAAGTGATTGGATGCCGTAACATACATCGTGTGGAGGTTAAACCCGCAAATCACAGACGTGATGTATCATAGTTAACTACTGATTGGCACAGTCAAATGAATAATGACTCTGCACAAAAACACTCTGCAAATAATCATGAAGTTGAGGTGCAGGTGTGCACGTTAGACACTGAAACAAAGTGGGGCAAAAATCTTTTCGCGAAAACTACCGGGCCCTAGTTATCCCATATTTAACAACTGTCATCTGTAAATTTGAACGCACAATTTGCTGAATATTGCTGTCTACTATGTAGCATAACGTTTCACAACGACGCGTTAGTGAACAAGTGAAATTTCAAACATTTATGTTCCAATATTCAAATTGCGTAAACGTGAAAAATTCTCAAACTCCGTAGAACAAGCAATTAAACTAACGTTGACAAAATATTGTCCTATAATATCGTGATATTTAAAATATCTACAGCTTCTACTAAAAGTTCAAGGACACCATTATATTAAACTAACAAAATGTTCTGGCCTTATGATTAATCCTACGTGACCAGATTAGTAATGACACGTGGATAACTGTTTCAGACTAGGTTCAGAGTTTAATTTGTTAAAAAAATTTAAGTAGGACAGATTGTTTAAAAGTTACCCTATTTTTCCTTTTTAAAATAATAATAAAATTCTAGTACAATATTATGCTCATTTTGTAGAGTAAAAATAGAGAGTTATTCTGTGGTTATAATTTTATTTTTAGGGTTTTATGTTTCCGCCCAAAAAATTAGGATACATATAATCCATTGTTACATGTTTTTACATCTCCGGAAATGCATTAAGGTGTAAAAAATTTATGTTATTTAAAAAAAAGAAAGAAAGGATAACTTTTAAACAAACTGTCCTATTTTCAATTTTGTTTTTACAAATTGTACTCTGAACATAGCCTGAAACAGTTATCCATGCGAAATTAATAATCAGGTCCCGTAGGATTAATTATAAGGCCAAAAATTTTGTTAAAACATAACGGTGTTCATAAACCTTTTTGTAGAAGCTGTAATTGGCACCTAAATGCCATTTGTATGTTCTGTCATAACACGCGATAATTCTATCTAGATACTTGAGCATTAAGACCTAGTTAAACAAACTATTATTTTTTGACATAGCCTGCGGCATACCATTATTGCGTACAATGCTCTGAAACAGTGGCGTAGGAACAGGGTGATACAGGGGTACAATGTACCCTCCAAAATTTGATAGTGGGAACAATATGATTTGTTCCCAGTACATATTAATGCATATGCGTAAAAATATAAAATTCAAATAAAGAAACACAATATAGCAAGACGTATGTTTAATCTAATTTTATATGTATACTGATTTTAACAAATACAATTAAACTACTAACAACTTAAAAGTTTGAGCATAAACGTTTGAGTAAATATTTGTGTTTTGAGCGTACTGAAATTGTTGGATTTTTTTGGTAAGAAACCAGCCCTGCAGATGTTTTTTTTTAATATAAATAATTTAATTCTCTGTCCACAATATTGACCAGGATCAGAAAAGATTCGTCCCTCTTCCAAGGTTCGGTCTTCTCCGCGACAGTTCGGCTACTATCCACTACGCTAAGGTACTTAAATTCACTTTCAAGTTCAGTAAACGGCTTATCTATACCATACAGTTCGGCAGCTAGGATGTTGTGTAGTTCTTTGTGTTGTAGACGTCCGAAATATGTTATAATTTATACCAGCTGCCCGGCCGCGACTTCGCTCACTGTTCTTTTAAAAATTATCAACAGTATAGTAATCTGGGTTCGACTACACTGGCAGTCAACCGGATTTTCACACGTAATAATCGTGCCTGTACGATGCCACAGTTCGGTTACTTTTCTTATGGAACTCCAGTTTTCTCGGCCCTTCTGCCAGCTGCCACTAATATGTGCATCTATAATAGCATAGCAGTTCCCCGTCGTCGTTTCTTCACGGGGTTTGAACCCTAAAATTCCTACCAGTGTCCCAAACTATTACGTCAAGAAAATTCGTCAGAATTGTTAAAAAGCAAATGTGTTAAGATAGGCCTGTGCCCAAAGCGGTACACGTATCAATTGCTTGACTAAAAGTAACAACTTCAAAAATTGTTTCTCCGTATTCATATCTGCTTTTCGATACTTCTGTAACATTTTACATCTTTCCGCCACTTAAACTGTTGAATTTCGAAAAATTATTTAATCACTTATTAGTTATTTACGTAAGTTTAATTCGTATTCAGAAATATCTCGATATCTCCACACGTCTAACAGATACAGTCGATTAATGGGGTGGGGTAGGGGTCCCTGCAGAAGTTTAAATGTTTAAATAATTTTAATGTTTGTACAATATATAATTTACTTTATAGACACATATTGTGAATATATTTAGAGTAATAATAAGTTTCTAGAATTTATAGATTTTGTGTACAGGCAGATCAAGCCCAAATTTGTAAAAACGGTTTTATACAAGAGGCGAAAACCATCTGACTTAGAAAAATGAAATAATTTCACACTGAAGAACCGTGTCACAGGTTACGTCAAGATATTTATAAAACAACTTCAGTAATTTTTTTTTTTTGTTTCTTTAAACAGTTGCTGAATTTGAAATAAAAATTTTTAAAAATTCTGCCATTATTTTTTAGTACGGAAAATGTCATTGCCGGTTTTTATACATGTCTTGACGTAGCCCGATACACTGTTCTTCAGTATGAATTAATTCGTTTCTTTAAGTCAGTTGTTTTTTCTTTTCTTGTATAATATCGTCTTATGCAACTGTCATTTTACATGCCACTATATAAAAACTGTGAAAGTAAGAAATTTTTAATTACTATAAAAGTAATCACAAAGTATATCTACAAAACAAATTATACCTCATACAAAAACAAACATTATTAAAACAATTCAAAGAATTTGGCTGTCACTCCCTCATTAGTTGAAACAACGATAATTTTTTTAATGTCCTTGGAGTTTGAATTTCAAAAAGTCCTGGAACTGTTTTTTAGTGTTATTCGTAGGCTTGATTTTGATATATCAATCAATACGATTTCACAATAGGTTTAAAAGTTATCGGGAATTTAGTTAAATTATATTTTACATCTTTAGTTCCCTTAGTTTAAAAAAAAAAATAAACAGGTAATAGGTAGAGATGATGGTTTATTGCGCGAAAACTTGACTGTTTGCTGGATTTCAACACACGTTCAGGTTACCAGAAGATTACTTGCTCTAGCTTGTACTTGGAACTGTTACCCTGTTTGACTGACCCAATAAGAATCCCAATATTGTAATATGTTATGCCTGTTATTCGTCTGCAGACAGCTACGTTATGTCAGAAGTATATCACCCAATCATATATGCAAAAACATTTTCGCGATGCACCATCATAACTAGATGCATTTTTGTAAACATTGTGCTGATGTAAAAAGCCCCTTAATATCTCAACTGGTTTGAGCGCCATTGAGGATTCATGGAAAAACATATTTCACCACATTTCATTGACTTACTAAAATTTTCACATTTTGAAAAAGGGGAAAAAAAAACTTAATTCGTGTCTACGGCGTAAGAAAAGCCCCTTTCAAAATTTCACATATCTTGGTACAGAGGTTTGGACTGTACGTTGACGAGTGTATGAGTGTGTGAATGGGGCTCTTCATTTTATATAGAGAGATTATGTATGTAGAGTCAAAGTAAATAACACAGAATTAACAAGAAAACATATAAGTATTTTTCCATATATGATACGCAATTGCGTCAAAAGAAAAAAAAAGTATGGAGGTATGTGGAAATGGTTATGGAGTTTCAAAGTATTCTTGTAGTCAGTATCAAATTTTATGTAATACAGGTATGAAATTTAAGAGATTTAGTAACGTGTCATTCGTTCGTTGGTTTGTCAAGGCTATCAAATAAGTTAACAAGTCAGCAGCAGAATGAGTATGTGCAAAAAATATAATCTTAAAAATGTAATAAAACATAAAATATATAACGTTTGTATAACATAAGGACAATTATACTATTGAAGCACGTGTAAATGAATATCTAGAAAATATTTTGCGAGCCTGAAACTCGTTAAAATAAATCAAATCGCTACGCAAATAAAAAAAACTGAATTCGATATTATTTTGCTGACTACATCATATATAGGAGGCCGCGGTGGGTGAAGTGACTACTGCTCGACAAACCTAAGTGTGTCTTTGGAAAATATGTGAACTACAGCCATCCCCCTCTCTGACATACCCCACACTCCTTCTCTCCTTTGCCCCGCTACATCCTCCCTGCCAATAGCGAGCAAGTGGCACGGCCGTCGCGACCACTAACCTTGCGTCGTGACAAGCAGTGTGTACAGTCTCGTCAGCTGAAAAGTGACAACCGGTGTATAGTTAGTTGTTATCCAGGGGGCCTAAGCTCGAATTGCACTCGTATACGAATTGTTAAATTTTCTGTCGAAACTCGCACGATTTTAAGAAACGGTAAGCTTGAACCATACGAGAGCCCTCATATACGTCCAGACCGTGAGAGTTGGTACTCTCTCGGTAGGCACCGTTCACCTTCACAACTCGTATACGTCGAGTGTAATAATCAGACAATATGGCCGCCATTGCAAATGCCACCTCCTTGAAATAAAGCTAGTTTGACGGCACATGTGGAATATAAGAATTACGTATCAGCGCGAAACACAATAAAACAGCAGTACAAAATTACTGAGGCTGAAAACTACTAATTAATTATGACTACAATAAACGTTTTTACAACTTACGTAATACTTAATAATAACCTCATTTGTAGCACGTGATGTAAGGGGCTAGCGGCGTTCGACCACTTGGCTCAGTGGTTAGCGCTCCTGGCTGCTGAGACAGGAGTCCCGGGTTCGATACCCGACCGGGGAGGTGACATTTACAGTCACTTCCTCGGGTTCAGGACTGGGTGTTTGTGTTCGTCTTGTCTGGGTGCCACACGTCAACATACAATTACGACAATTACACAAATACTAAGTGACTGGGGATCACATGAATTAGCCAACTTAAGGGGGGGGGGTTGGTGTAGTGGCGAGGCGATAGTAAAAAATACAATTAAAAATAATATATAAAAATAAATAAAAAAGTAAAAAAAGTGGTCAGAACTGCAGCGTCATTAATTAACTTTTTTAGCTGCCGTGAGTTCAAAACTTGGTCAAAGCAAGTAAATTTTTGTTACATAGTTACTTATATTCTTTTGTCTTCTTGATGATGAAAATTTGATTTAAACGAAAATTTACACGAAATATTGGCGTGCGAGACTGTTAATGATTTAACTTTAGTTTAGTGCTATGATGATTCGAGAAACAACTATAGGTCTACACACTGTTGACAGTTGTTAAATATTAATGCTACTACCATTAGGAGAAGTAGAATACGAATAAATATGCTATGATAAAGTAGAGAGCAAAAAAGCATATTAGATTTAGGGCCTACAAGGTATATAGTTCAATGAATTTTTTATTTCCTTAAATGTTGCGGAAGCTCTGCGTAGTATTTGCTCTTGTCTTTCTCCCAGTTATATACTTACTGCCAGTTTGAGGTAAGCGTAGTATTTTATGTTTCTATTATAACTTATCGAAATTTATATAATGGACATTTTTGTGCGACAAGCATGCAGTGTGTGCAAAACAGAAATAGTTGGAAATTTATTTCATCAAAAAACTTGGTAAATAACTGTAGGGTTTTCCCACATACTTAACTAAACTGTGGTACATGTTTACAAACTGGAAAAAAAGTGATAAATAGGAAAACCTTACAGATTATCGGATATAAAATAAAATGAAACGTACAGACCAATATTCATTTCAAGAAGACCTTTTACATTTCAAATTTATACATACATCCAGTTGGTCTCCGACTCCGACTACCTGATGATGGCAGCTGCAACGACTGCCGAAACGTCGCAAGACAATCTTCAGACGCGGCTCACACCCACAAGCCAAGAAAATGCAGACAACGGCCGCGAAAGCCTGCGATCTATTTTATACATAAAGTTTCAACGAAACTAATTCGGCTGAATACCATTTTCAGCGTGTAGTTAGTAATGTGAAGTAAGTAATAGACTGTAAATATCTTATTTGAATGAACATCCATCCTTACAATATGTCTTTAGAATGTGTTGTAAAGTTCACAATTAGTGAAGAAAATATTAGTAATATTCTGCTTTTCCTATTAGTAATTACTATGTATAACTAAGGTAGTTGAAGTATTTTATGTTGCAAACCGAGTTTTCCAATGTAATAACACTAAATTTTATCGTGTAACTAACTTAATTTTAATAGCACAAATTATGTGAAATAATCTAACAAGAGCGAAAAACCCGGTAGCTAGAGCTGAGGATCATTCCAACATCTGAGATTCCAAGCGAAGAAAGTCGAACTGTCTTATAAATCGCGAAGCTATACGCCGCGTCAAAAGACCAACATATTTAGTATTGGTTGTACAAGGAGAAGTACCACTTTTTGGAAAGGCGTCTTCAAGAAGCAGATAAGTTTGTCTTGAGGCACCAACAATTACTAGCTAATCCTCGACTCGGACCTCTTCACTATCCGTCCCATTCGCAGCTTAGTTAAACGAAACGATAGCGGTAAAACCCCTTTCCTATAATTAGGATGGCGTCTTGTAAAATAAAAAAGTTATAAAATCCGCGATACAGTCACATCCGGCTCGTTAGAAAATGCCACACTCTCTAGCTATGCCAGTGATACATTAGATTTCGCCAATGAACAAAACAAAAAATCGTGACTAATAACTTTCAGCCCCACGAAATAATAAATTATACAGATAATCTGTAACATACCAAAATACGTTTACAATCGAATAAAATAAAAAATGTGATTTAATAAAGGGATGTGTAGTCTGCATTCTGGTTAGTGTTTGCAACAATGATAATAGTAAAGATACCGGGAAAATAAATATATTCTAATATAAGTAATAGATTCCATAAATTCACAAAAATTGTCATCTCTACCTAAATGTCCTGTAATAAAATATTTTCTCACATATGAATAATTAGTTTTAAATTAAAATATTATAACCTGTTGCGTAATGCCAACTAAGAAATGAATCAAATTCATAAAACATCCCTTATTACATACGAAATTATTTTTGTAATACTGGGATACAAAGCTGAAAAACGATCGTATAATGGTTTCTTACATAGACAAAAACATGAAAATCTTTAGTGCAACAACTGTTTACTTTTGGCTGGGTTGGTCATATGTACGACGTAACAATTTGTGTCTGGAAAAATAAGTGCCGCATAAAAAATGTAAAGCCTCGTAGAAAACTTTTTACTAACCACCATGCATATTTTCTTACAATAAATAATTTAATGGGGTGATGACCGAGTGATCAGCGTATTGGTCTTTCTGTTACAGCTTTCATAATTTCAAATGCCCACAATGTAATTTTTTTTTAAATAATTTTATATATATTATTTAAATTTATTGTCAAATTACGACGTTATGCTAAATTTCTACTTGTAAAAAGAGAAGTTTCGAAACATAAAGCGCATTATAAACCGATTCCCAGGATAATATAAAAAAAGCTATTTTCCCCACAGCTGTACTTGACTTACAGTATCTTAACTGATACAAAAATTAACCATACTCACGTAAGAAAATTTTGTGCAGATTTACCAAAAATTAAATGACAAAAGGATACATATTCAACTTGCAACAAACCTTTCAAAAATTTTTTATTACGTTCCGTCATTTCAGAATGAATTATGTTGTGCCATTATTTCCTCCCGCAACATTCTGGCCACTCTTGCTGTCCAAATGGTTGTCAGCTTGCATTGGGCACGTTTTATGTTCTTACAGTGTTAAAACAAATAACTTCGGTTAGATTGTGGAATGTGATATACGATATCTTACTGAAGTTGGTATAGTAAATATAAAAAAGTAGCGTTCGTAACTAGAAATTATTTCTTTGCGACGTACGAGACGATTCGCATACGAGTTCTACTCGCACAAACTCGAGCTTTGGCCCCCAGGTCGTGTCGTTTTGCACCGCGTATCTACAAGTTATATCATTGCACAGGCCTATTAGACCTACTACAGATGGTCGCTTACAATATGAATGGAGTGTACAGGGAGGGTTGCAAGACGTTCCCCTCCACTACCTTCACACGGTAACCTCGAAACACTAGCGCTCTTACCTCCTCTACCCGGGGCTACACTTAGGTTTGTCAAGCAGTAGAGCACTCGCCTCCCTACCAAGGTGATTAAGGTTCGATTCCTAGCGGGGTCGGTCCCCGGACTTTCGCATGTGAGAATCGTGCCGTATGATGCCGCTGGTCGGCAGATTTTCTCGAGGATCTTCCGTTTCCCCCAGCCTACATTCCGGCGCCGCTCCATACTCATATCACGTCATCCCTCACCAACGCTAAAGACCTAGACGTTATTGCTGGCTAAAATAAATCTCTTCACAAATAGGAAATTACGTTCCAATTAGCAGCTGAATAGAAAATACTGAAAGTTGTTGAAATCAATTAAATCACAAAGAAGCATCGGCATTTAAAGTAAAACAATAAAAAAAATCACAGTCTTCTATGTGTGTTCAAAGGTGACTTTATAAATAAGATTGCGCTTTCTTCGTCGTCAAAAGTTAAAGTTTACTACGGTTTTGATGGACGGATAACATTTTATGAGGCTGCTGATTGGCTGTAGATCACGTAATTAACGGATCCACAGACGAAAGGTGGATGACTATCTTTAGCTATATACGCCATTTAAGAAGGGGTGTGCTGTTAATGTTTTTGTTTAATTCGATGTTGACTGTATACTATCTGCGCCACAAGTCTGAGATTACAAGGTGCGGAGGCCCGGGAAGTGATATGCGAGGTATTAGAATCGCTTTTACTATAGCATTCAAGAAAATATTTGTACTTCGAACGACTTGCTGGGAAGCGACATTTTAAGATTATCACATTACAACAAATAGCCCACGTAACACATGTAATCTCGTACTACTGAATAATAAGTTCTAAGTAACATTCATAGAAATATGACATGCTTATGTATATTACCACGAAGGTAACCTTGTAACATTATTTCCTTGAAGGTTGAAAGCACATTGTTTTATCATTAATATCATAGTGTTTTCGTGATGGACATCGTACGAGTAAAGATTTCAAAACAATTAAAATTCACTCTTAATGGAATTTCTGGTAAGAAATTATATTTACTTTACTTTAATTTTTATGTCTCAGCAGTCTATTACACATATTCTTGATTATTACACGTAGTGTGCACTGCAAACAGCACCGATGCTGTAGTAGCAATTTGTATGCCGCAAGGATTTTGTCAATATGTTTGGTTACGCATAATTAATGAACTTATTCTTAAATTACAGTGTGTAGTGTTCTTGTTTTTCGTATAAATTAACATTTTTAGACGGCTATGCTAAAATGTTTTTTCTAAAAAAGTCACTACTTAAGCAAGTTTAATATTCAGCATATCTAAATACGAAAAATGCTAAAAGTGCACCATTTTACACCTTGAAATACCAAATTTTCCCGCGGGAGGACCCCCGGACCCCCCTCCATCCGCTTTATTAGAGGGGTTTATTGTTCCAAGATGTAACCTCTCCCCCCCCCCTTCCAGTTCTGAAATGTTCCAACGCCCCTGCTCTCAAAACATTTCAGTATCGTTGTTGCCGTGTATTTTTGCTGCCTTATAAACATTTTGTTGCTTTATATACACACTAGTTGCAAAATAAAGCTGAGGGACAGGCAACACTTTATTAGAATGTGAAAGTAAACATTTGTAGAACTAATACAAATTAAACTGAAAGATAATAATATCGACTAATAATACACCGAAATCAGATATGTTTGTGGCACAACGTCAATATTTCTACTCCTCATTATATGTACAATTACTTATGTCCATGAAATATCATCCACGGTTATTCTCTACCAAAGGCGGCTAAAAACTTGTAACTGCAATATCTTGTTGCGATTTGTGTCCTTTTTCCCCACAGCCTTCGCTTGCCGTTGTGTGACGCCTCGTGCTCATCAGTCGCTTGCGCGGAGGCCTGCCTGCCAAACATGCCCGAAGCGGGACTTAGACAAATTTCCAGCTTGACGAGTTGGCCCAATTTTTGTGTCCATGACTGTACATACCAAAAGTACAAACGGGCCTTATTGAACAGAGTATCTACTGACACATGGCGCACGTATAAACGTAGGTTCGTTAAATGATGTCAGAGGCCCCAAGAGTCGATGTTGACATACATAGAGAGTGTTAGGAAATATGCGACCGCCCTGGATTTACAATTTACGGAAGACAAGTTAATTAAAACGGTGATGGAAAAAAGGGATCCGAATACGAAATTACACGAAGGGACTTTGGGTGTGCCTTCTACGATATCGCAGCTATACGAATTTGCTCGGGTGGTGGAGAAGAGAAAAGCAGAATCAAGTAGGTACTATCGTGATTTGAAAGGGGAGTGAAGTGGAGCTGATGCATCCAAGCGTCTATCCAGGCCCAAAATGGCGGATGAGGTATTATTTGGGGTAAGGGTGCAAGAAACGGAGGAGGAGTGTGACGGTGGTATGAAACGAGAAGAAGAGAGGTATGTACTGCCAACCGACTCGAAAACGGGGAATAGGGGCGAAATATTGATGATAAGGGAGTCGTCTATGATCGCCGAGATTGGCGGGGGCGTTGTAGTAATTGTTCCACATCTGGTCATCAGACAAGCGGGTGTAAACAAAAGCCGGTGTCTTGGGAATTGAGAAGGTGTTTTTACTGTCGTAAAGAAGGTCATTATCGGGCGGATTGCCCTAAGCTCATGGAACGTGGGAGTTCGGAAAAATAAAACGACCTTCTTCGTGGCAGGGGGGAAGGAGTGTTGGAAAGATGAATTTTCCCTCAAAATTAAAAATTAAGGGGAGTGTTCATATGTTTGATCCGTATATGGTATGGTCTTCGTGGTACGGAGTGCGGGGTTTGGCGATGATTGATACCGGAGCTACCAGCTCTTTTATAAAGGCGTCTTTCCTGAAGGAACTGCTGCGGATTCATCCCAGATTAGGTTGCCGGATAGACGATAATAAGGAATTAAAGGCCCGGATGGCCGACGGGAGGGGAGTAGTGTGCACTGGACGAGTGAAGTTACACTTTAAGATAGGTTCCTTCTCTTGGAATTTTCAGTTCTGGATTTGTGAAGAATTAATTGTTAATGTGGTGATTGGTCTAGATTTTTTAGGATTCGCACGTATTGCAGTGAACGTGGGTGAAGCGGGTTTAAATTTTGGGTTTAAGCGGGACTGTTTTGTTCCCTTTGAGCGTGCCGGTGAGAAAGGATGGCACGACTTGAAATGTGTGTTGAAGACGCGACAGCGTATGGATACAGAGCAACTTATGGGCGAATTTGAGGATGTAATTACTACAAAAACAGGTAAATGTGACTTATTTCCCTACCAATTTAGGGTTAAGGATGATATTCCCATTCGGGGGCTATCGTACATTATTCTCCGCCCAAGTTGGAGGTAATGAGAAGTATAATTCATAAACTCATAGATGAAGGCGTGATTTCCACGTCTTCTTCAGAATATGCCTTTCCTGCTTTTTTGGTAGAAAAAAAGGATGGAGGGTATCGTATTATAACTAATTTGACCGGTCTCAATAAGAAAATTAATTTAGATCCACTTTCCCGTAGCTACTGTAGAGGTAGCCTTACAGCACTTAGGAAAGGCTCGGGTGTATACCTTATTGGATCTCAATAATTCGTTTCATCAATGTCTTTTGCATCCGTCGTGTAGGAAATATACGGCATTCCGGACGCCTTGGGGTCACTATCAGTTTAATAGGGTACCAATGGGTGCCTCGTTTGGTTCTCAGGCCTCATCGCGTGTCATGGACCACGTGCTAGAGGACATAAAGTTTCGGTACGTTTTTAATTCTGTGGATGACATAATAATCTACAGTGAGACCGTTGAAGAACATATTGATCATGTTAGAGAAGTATTGACCAGATTTCGTAAAGCGGGATTGACGATAAATCCTAAAAAAGTGTCGTGGTTTCAGACAGAAGTCAAGTTCCTCGGGTATGTTATTAAGGGTGGTATGTTGAGTTTGGACAGGAACAAGGTTGCCCCCCATAGCGCAGTTTCCCAGACCTAAATCGCTGAAACGAGTACAACGGTTTATAGGTATGCTTGGTTATTACTCCCGCTTTGTCCCGCATTTTGCGGAACTTGCAGAACCCTTGAACAGGCTTAAACGTAAGGGACAGTCGTTTCGGTGGGGAGCGGAACAGGACAAAACATTCGTGACCCTTAAGGAAGCTTTGGTTAGTGCCGATTTTACCGAACGCTTCTGTCTGCACGTTGATGCCTCTTCGTTGGCCTTGGGGGCTGCGTTAGGACAGAGGAAGGATGACATAATTGCTCCCGTCGCTTTTGCCAGTCGTAGGTTGAACGAGGCTGAACTGCGGGCGAGTGCCTATGAAAAGGAAGCCCTGGCGGTGGTATACGGCATTGAGAAATTTTCTTCGTATTTAGAAGGTCGTGAATTTGTCCTGCATACTGACAACCAGGCTTTAACCTGGTTGTTAGGTCATTCGCAACAATTTGGCGAACTGGGACGTTGGTGCTACAAATTAACGAAGTATAGGTTTACGGTACATCACATAAAAGGCAGAGAAAACGTGGTGGCGGATTGCTTATCCAGAATGTTCAATCCTGAAGAGTTCGAGGAGGTTAAGGATGATTCAGGTACTGCGTTGGGATTATTTTGGGCTACCCCCAGCGTTTATCAAGACATGGTAATAGCTCAAGGCGCCGATGCTGAGTGTGATCAAATAAAACAGGCTGTGTTTAGGGGCGAGAATGTACCATTTATTCTTGAAAGAGGGGTATTGTATTTTTCTGGTAAAACGGCCACGCTTAAACGGTTAGTTGTCCCTAAGGTATTCCGTGGAGCGGTTCTGGAATATTTTCATTCCTCTACTTTTGGGACGCACATGGGTATTCAAAGAACCTATGATCGGATAAGGGCACACTTGTATTGGCCCAGTGCCCTAGTAGATGTGAAACGGTATGTATGGGAATGTTTGGATTGTAATAAATGTTAACCTGCTCGTAATAGCAAAATAGGGTTGTACTCGGTGGATCTGGTGTCATACACCTGGTAGATGTTGTACGTGGATGTGTTTGGCCCGTTAGTCAGGTCGAGAAAATAAAATATGTATATCTTGGTGGTTGTTGAAGTATTCTCTAAATTCACCTTACTTTTCCCTCTACGGAATGTGAAAGCAGCCGGATAGTGAAAGTCATTAAGGAACGGGTCTTTGGCGTTTTTGGACCCCGGGTGCAATTGGCCTCTGATAATGCCTCCTATTTTGAATCCTACGTTTTTAAGGACATGTGCTATCGCTGGGCCATCAAACACATCACTTCAAGTCCATATTTCCCTAAAGGCAATATTACCGAAAGGGTGAATCGTAATTTGAAGATCTCTTTGGCGTCCTTTTATCGGGAAAATCAGGCGGAATGGGACGAAGATCTGAATGTCGTTAATTTAGGATTTAACTCGGCTACGCACTCGGCCAACGGCGAATCCCCATTTAAAATTATGTATGGGAGGGAAGCGTTGCATCCCTTGTTAAACATTTGGGGAGTTCCTGGGTTGGGTGAAGAGTTAAATGAGAAAACCAGGGAGGACATGTTGGAAAGGGTCGTCGCCAGGCTAAATAAAATAAAAAACATGTACCAAAAAATATCAATGCAGGCAGAGTATCATCGCCCTTTTTGGTGAAAGACTTAGTCATGTGTAAAAGCTTTAAACTCCTTTCTAAGTCAAGGGAATTGGGTAGTAAGCTACTACCATATTATGAAGGGCCCTTTCGAGTAGTTAAAATCTTGGGACCCAACACAGTGTTGCTGGGATCCGTCAAAACAGGGAAACCCGTGAGGAAAGCGCACGTCTCTCATTTCAAGTATTATACTGGTGATGCCTCTTTTCTTACTTAAGCTGTGGAGAGTTGGGCTGCCCCGGCCAGCAGGTTTACCCCGGATCGGACCTTTTAGAGGGGGGGATTTGTGCCCCTTGATAGCTAGTTCTTAGGTCCTTTGGTGCCCTTGTGTATTCTCTGCCCCTTTTGACTGTGTAGCCTCAGATCCCGCCTCCCCCTCTACTTAACTTCGAACTGGTGCCTATCTGGTGAAGAGGGGAGGTAGGGGATATGCGAGTTGGATGGTGGGGAGAGGGACGGTTGGGGTGGGGGCGAGGGAGTGTGGGGCGACGGGACTGGACGGAGAGAGAGAGCTGGTTCAACGAGCGCCCGAGGCAGAAGGTCTAGGCATTGGCATAGCCTTAGTATTCGATGCAAAGACCGTCGATACTACCGAAGAATACGTTTTTGTATCGGGGATTGTCCCGTTTCCTGGCTGATAGAAGACTTCGCCGTCTCGGGAGAGGCGTGTCTGTTTGGATTGCGGCGACACATAAGGCTGGTTCACCTCAGAATACAAAAAGGTGGTTGGTATCCTACCTGGGCGACATGCAAGGTAAGAATAATATATATATATTTGCAGTGCTGCGGAGTAAGAAACTTTACGGCGATAGATATCCTTCAAGGAAGTACAGTTCTGTTCAGAATAAATGAGCGGCTGAAAAAGTTAAAGTCCACTTCGGGTATGATAGGCTGTTAAGCAAAGATAACGCCTGAGTACCTAGGCAAACACGCAGCGCAAGTAAGTGTCTCCAATCACGGTGAAGTTGGGGCTTGCGAAATACAGTCGCTCTATTATTTGCTGTCCGTTCTAACCATAAAGCTGTGCCACCATAGCGAGGGCATTTGATTGGATATGTTGCGAAAAGCTTTGTGACTCCACAGTTGTCTATGTAAGAGGAAGAATTACATACATCACTCTGGCAAGTTGTCATTAATTTACACAGAAATAAGAAAAGTTCCATAATTATTTTTATTGGTATTTACACTGTTTTCATTGTCTTTTGAACAGCCAAATGAAAGTATTAAGAGGAAATCCACAGCATTTGTTAGTAAATCATACCAGCATTTTTCTGGCATGATCTTGGGAGACCAGTGAATACCAGGCTGACCTCTGTGGCGCAATCGGGTGGCGCGCCGACTTGCGGTGAGAGGTTCAGGTTTCAAGTCCCGGGTGAGGCATGGGTGTAATTTAGTTTAATTGAAATAGAAAAATATGTGTAACCGTCTCTATGAATCACACTACCAACGAGATGTAAACTCTATAATAATAAAAATAAATTAATTAAAAACCAAAATTAAGATGGCCAGACTTAGGATCGAACCGAAGTCCTCCCAAATGAGAGTTTAAACCATTATAGCTGCGCCAGCTTTCTATAATGTTTAATTATGTTACACGGACTTATAATTTAATGGGCGATACGTAGCGATAAATATACAACTAAACATTGCCAACCAGTTATTTTGTCTTCCCTATGGACCGAGCTCAAGGTTGACAGAGTGAGATGGAACAACACTAACACATTGAACTGGAATTTGGGAGGTCCCGAGTTCGATACCCAGTCAAGCCATCATGACATGGGGTTTTTCCATTGTTTCTCTTCTCACTCCAAATGCTGGGATTTTTTTTTTTTTCAACAAAAGCCTCCCTTAGTTCCTTTCACGTAAGTTGTGTTGTTTGCCTTCTCTATTGACATCATTGTCGACGTACGACGTCCATTTCTGTGTGAATTTGTTACATAGATTTTCATCCTAGGCTGGTCTCGTCTCAGAAAAATACAGAATGGACAAATAGCAATACATATTAAAATCAAGTATCACAATTGACTGACATAACAATAATTCATCTACTAACAGTTAAAGGCTACCGTGCATGTATATAATCCGATCATAAAATTAAATAGACAATGCAAAGTTCTGAAGTATACGCTGATTTAAAAAAATATGTCTTATATAAAAGGGCCGCTTATTTTCCCGAAAAACCCCTGCAACAATTAGTTCCAATGACTTGTGTGCGCAGTTGTACCAATGATTCTTGATCAATTATTAGATGGTTTTATTCTCAGTGTTTTAGGAATCTACCCGCAAATCACAGGCGAGTGGTATCGAAGTAATGTTGTTTTGGTTGGCACAGTCAAATAAGCGATGTCTGTACACAAAGAACGCTGTCAATAACCACGAATCATAGCTGCTGATGTGCACGGAAGCCACTAAAACTAAGTGGTGCAAAAATTATTTCGCGAAAACTACCGGCAATACATGATTATTTTATTTATGTTATTTTATTTACGTCTTAGGTTTTACATGGCGAAACTAAGGAGTACGCCTTTTCTTACATTTAACCAGGATTATTTTATATTATGAAGTTATAAATAATAATTTAAAAATATTAACAATAACAAACTGTCGAAACGTTCATTTACAAATGGAGCTAAGTCTGTTTTTAGAAAATATTGCTTTAGCAAAAAGACAATTTTATGTAAAATAATATAAAAGAAAGGAAAATTAATCACTTATGTTCTAGTAACATATGATCTAGTATAAACATTTTGAAGAAAACAAACATTTATAGTTATAACTTTTGTTTTATAATAAAATAACACGTTTACTGTAAAATAAAGCTAATTATTACTGACATTTTAAAAATACGAGAAAACTTAATTTGGGAAACAAGAATTTTCAAATTAAGTCTGTTGCTTGAAAAAAAAACTTTCTTTTTAAAATTGTTTTTGATTCTCAATGTAGACGTTATGGTTTTTATTTCTTCTGGGAGCTCATTCCACGCTTTCGATACAGATACACAAAATTACTTCGCAAAACTTTGCGATTTATAGGCCGGTGAATATAACATTTTTTTAATTTGCTCACCTAGTTTGACGATTGTATTTATTAACTATTATGTGCAGAATAAAGCCGTTCTTACGGTTATCAGGAACCAAAAATCTTGAAAACTATCGAACCAGACACTTCGTGGAATGACTTGCCTTAAAGCTATATTCAATTCGTAGAATTATTATGACGTTTCGGAACAGAAGTGCATTGCTACGTTCATAACGTCACTGCCAGGACTTTCAAGGTCACACATCCTTTGATGTGTATATTATAAGAGACCGGAGAAATCTAACGTAGTGTTGCCTACACAGCCAAACAAGTGAACCTACGTTCAGCGACATTGTTGTGCAACGTGCAAAAACAGAAGCTGAAAGGGTGTGAGACCACTATTTATTTTTGCGGAAAATGTTGTATCAAATTCATATATTAGTTTAAATATTAGTTTCGGTTATGTCCAGTAAGCCTAACTTAATATAAATCAGTCTGAATAGATCGAATTAAGACACATTAAAGAGATTCAAAATTAAATTTACAATATTTGATATCCTGAAGATTATGATGGACATTATACATATTATAAATTAATTTATGTAAGAAACTATTTGAACTATGTTTAACAGGTAGCTTGAAAGTGTTGACACACAAGTGTGCTTTGTGACGCAGTTTTAGTCCCTGCATATCAGAATGTGCTGCAGATCTACTGCTTACGTAAGAGCCAGGAATGTTCTGCTTTGTGGACCATTTGACAATTATATGCTTAACCAGGCCATTGAATCACAAGTCAGTGATATCTACATGTATATGCGAGTCCCATTTAAAACCAAGGTCATTTGAGTATTGGTATTCTCGAACACTTTACAGGGCGCAGTTACTCTTTCTTACAAATTGGTTAGTCTCGAATGTGTTCTCACAGAATTCGAGACGAACTAGTATCATTCATAGTAACGTTCCGCGTTGCTAATTTCGATTCTCATATTCGTGGCTGTGCTGTTTTTGGGTACTATGCTGTGCTCTTATTGGCCGTTATCTTAGCTAGCAAATCGATGGGAAAAAGCGGCGAGAAATTCATTCAAAGTTAAACAAGAAGAAACGGAAATCACAGGGAGATATATAAAAATGATACTATTGATATTTCTAGATATTTTTATTTCCTAATATCAGTGACATTTATAAAATTGTATCATGCTGACCCAAATATATATTTATTTTACCAATTTATTTGTATTCTAGTAAGTTATATTCATTTTGGACGAATTATTTACTATGCTACTACACTTGCGCTTGAAACACAGTAGGAAACACTCTTGTCAAAGTCATTTACTTACGTGATGTGTTTAACTTGTATTTAAAATATATTCTCTTGTATGTTACAAAATGTTAGTTTTTCCTTATTTTTTATTTTTAATACAAATACCATTGTTTTATAGTGAGTACACAAGGATATAATGTTTCATGATTTTCCCTGTGACATTGATAAATCATAAGGAAATACTTAAGATCTATGGACGCAATTTTATGATAACTTGCTATGCAATAATTACATACCTAATTCTGAAAAAAATAAAATAAATGTGGTACTGTTGACAGGTCTATCCAATTTCATGTCAGACCTAAACTGCCATCTTCAGCGGGGAACAAAAGCACAATCGGATGATCATGATCACTTAATATTGAAGGATAATAATACGTCTGACAGAATACCACGACATGACTGTCCAATATGTTATCAAACTCCGGTCGTTTTAAGCACTTGACTGCAAACAACGCTGATTGTAAACTTGGGTAGTATCCGGACAAAAACTTTGCCTTGAAACTTAAAACAATCTTCAATTGCTCCACACCAGGTATTATAACTTCAGCACCACTGTCACCTTAGGTAGCATTTCTTATTATCAATGGATGCGTGGACTTGTAGATCGTCTTTAAATACCCTGCTACTATACTTTTGTTCGATTGTTTTGGTACTGACAGGTGTGTGAACACGACAGTCACTTTGAAACTATTGTATTATTATTATTATTATTATTATTATTATTATTATTATTATTATTATTATTATTATTACGAAATATCATTTTCGCCTGTCTGAAACGCTGAACGCACTCTTCAGTCCACACAAGTATTCTTCAGATGCTGTTCTTTTACAAATGTTTTGCAGATGTTTGGGGGGGGGGGCAGATAAAATAAATAGCCTAATCTTGGCTACTGTACCTTGCGACGCAACAAACACCTCGTCTACCTAGGTTATATTACGAATGCATCCATTATACGGTAGGGAAAAAATACGAAATTACAATAAATAATTTTTATATGGATTTTTATATATACGTCAAACAGTAACACACATTATGGTTTCAATGTTTTTTTTATTTCATTATGTTCATTGGTTTTTTGCTGAGGATATGAAAGGAAAACATGCAAATGTTGACTTCGAAATGACATTATGGGAAAATTGGCTGAGATATGTTTTTTTTCTGCTGAGTATAATGTCTATAAAACTAATATTATTTAATGCAACTATAAAATAATTGTTAATTCAAACAAAATATAATTGTTTTTCCCAATTTGATCACTCTTTAACTACTTTATAACGAATGAAACGTAACGAAACCGAAGAGTTTTGGTACAATCGCGTGTGTTATGGACAAGTGCTAATATATATTTCACAACGTTAACGATAATTGTAACTACTGTGGTGTTTATAAGAAGAGTTGACCTATCTGAGTTTAAATACACCTAATTTCATTTGTTACTAACTATGAGTGCCTAGTACCATAAGAACCACTCGACCGAACAAACGCTCTTAAAAATTAATAAATATATTTTATAAAGCAAGATTATTCCCTTGAACAAGGGTTTTATTTGGGAACATCAAAATTCTGATGTTCCTTGTGAGGGAAAAAACTGAATGTGGCAATGAACGTTTTCAGAACGATGTGCAAAATTACGAATTGGGAATAAAATAAGTTGTTAAAAAATTTTGTAGCAAGACACTTTTTTACTATTGCTCAAATCCGTGCCCGTCAGAGAAATATGACGGTCATACTTTTGTCAAATCCACGTTAAAATTTTTCATATGATATTTGAAAAACTGTTATTAATTAGAAAACACATGTAAATCAATTTATTGTTCTGTAGCGATACACCTCGTAAACAACGAGACCACATTCCTGGTTAATAACAATTATATTCTGTAAGACACAATACAGCTGAACCATGGCTAAATTTCAAACACATATACTGCAACAGTTTGTTGTTATATTTTATAATATTGCATATTACGAAAGAACTTAAGGAAATGACAAAATAAATATGTTTGCTTTATCCGAGAATCGAACATGTGTTTTTTGTTACTTATGCTTAAAGTTTAATTTAAATATAATTTTTAAAATCTTATATGAACTAGATTACGTCCTTTATTCACGTAAGCTTTCACTCACGCGCTGTCGGTATGCGCGTAAATTAACGAAACGTGTCTGTTAAATGGGTCACATTGAAGCTCGAGAGTCACTTTCCGGGAACAACAACCGTTACAGATAGCACATTCCGCTTATTTTCTTTGCAGAAATATTCCGTTGCAATGCAATCATAGTACAAAAGAAGCTAGTTTTTCTTTTGCCAAATCAACAAGTGACTAGTTCCGTATTTTCTATTTCATTTAGTTATTTGTTTGTAACAAAAATAAAAAAGCACGAAATTATTTCTATACATAAAATAAAAAAATGACTGACTGGCATATTAAACTGCAGCCCAAACTACTTGACCTAGAACCCTGAAATTTTTTATGTGATATTCTCTTATGTCGTTGGCGAGCACTAAGAAGGGAATTTTTCGAAATTCGACCTCTAAGGGGGTGAAGAGGTAAAATGTGTTTCCGGAGAGACATCGGCAGAACTTGGTCTTGACGGCCTATCGTCGTGATTTCTACTTTAATCTGTCACCCATAAAAATGCATATTAGCCAATTTCAGGATTTTTCGTAATTCAACATTTAAGAGGGTGAAAATACCTTAAATGTGTTGCCGATTAACTATCAATATGTATCGAATCCTTAGTGAAAAAGAGTTCGTTTTAACTTTAAAATGTTGCTTACGTAAATACCCAAAGAGGGTTTTCGGATTTTTTGAAATTCGACCCCCAAACAGTAAAAAAGGGAAAAATGCCAATTTACTATCGTCGTGATTTTTACTTCAATTAGTCACGTATGCTAATGTCTATGACAGGACTCCAAGACGTTTCGAAATTCTTTAAATAAGGGGGTGAAAATACGTGAAATGTGTTTCGATTATTCCTCCATATTTATCGAACCAATAGTGATATCGAAGTGCTCTTGGCTTTAGATTGATACTTTTGTAAATATCCCAATTACCATTAAAATATATTTTTCGAATTCAGCACTGAAGAGGTACAAAAATTAAGCTGTGTTTTCGATTCACAATCGATATATATTGATCCTATTGATTTTTATATGGCGACGTGATTTTTGTTTAAAGATTGATGATTACTCAAATACCTAAAAAGTAATTTCACGAATTTTCGGAATTCACACCTAAGGAGGTTTAAAGGGATGAAAAGTGATTAAATGTGTTTTTAATTAATCGTCCGTATATCTTGAACCTAGCGGACTATTTTCGTGTTTTTCAGGTCCAAGAGACACCAGTTAAGTAGTCTAAAATGTGATACAAGGATATTTCGAAATTCAGTCTCTCAGGAGCTGAAAAAACCTGGAATGTGTTTTAGATAAATCTTCGATATATATCGAACCCATCGAAAGATATTAGGATATTTGTTGCTTCAGGATGATGATTACGTAAATGAGAGAAAAAGGATTTTCAGATTTTTCAAAATTTGAACTCTCAGTTCTGTACAGAGGTGATATGTGATATTTTAATGAATGATCGAATTTGCTTTCAGAATTAGCTATCGTCGTGATTTTCGCTTCTACTAGATACTTGAACAAATACCTAAGTAGTGAAATTAATTTTTTTTCGAAATTCGATAACTAAAGTGGTGAAAAGGCATAAATTTTGTTTTCTATCAGACGATGATACTTATCTAACTAGTACAGATATTGAATCGGTGTTCGCATCAGGAGTATGCTTACGTAAGTACCTAAACATGTATTGCAACTTTTTTACTACGTAAGATAACTTCATTAAGAAGGAAACATTGTTTATGAACTTTCAAGGCAGACTATCCGAAAAGTAAGTACGACCAGCGAGAAATAACTTACACAGGAGTTTCTATATCGAGACGTTGTGTTGTACAAACTGTATGAGCCAGAATACTTTATTTTTAAAAGTAGTTTTCATGAATAATTTCGACGTTATGTGGCGTAGTTGTTTGTAGCTCCGATCTATTTTTCGGGTGGTTCTGGGGTCAAATTCCTTTAAAGTCTGTGAAAAGGTGCATGTCTAACACGCTAAAATGCAAGGAATATGACATTAGTGCAATTTGGATGAAGTCCAAAAGTTGTGAAAATGGATTATGCAGTCCACTATGTTCCTCGTCAGTTGGGGCACCAAATACGTTCATATTTCAGCAAAATATTATCCCGCAAAAACTCCTTCATGCCAAACTTCAAGTGAAGGTTTTCAAAAATAAATATGCTATTGAAGGCAACATCACCAATAGTTGTCCTCGAGGGAAATCAGTCTTAATACCACGTAAACTACGTATTTCATTCGATTACTCTCTTATATTTAACAGTCTGTAATTACCTCACAACGTCAACTTTGCTGTGACTATAGATAAGGCACAGTCGCTGTTACTGGCAGGGACAATCTCAAGACTGCTTTCCGCGTGGACAGCTATAGCTACTTATCCTGCTGCAGAGTTAACTCAACTAGCATATTTGTCATTCTAACGCTTGTTGACTGAACTCCTGTCTGGTGTACAAAGAAGCATCTGCTCTGAGAAATACACGCGAGCAAAGCCACGGGCGCACTGCTAGTTAACACATAAATCGACAAGTCACATGTATTTCTAAGTATAAAATAGTTGACATTTGAATATAGAATCTTCTTGACCAATGTTCGCATTTCAAAGAAAACAGCAACATACATTATCTAATTTAACGGAAGATTTTATTGTATGATCACAACGATTTTAAACAGTTTTATTATTTTCAAAAGGATTATTCAAACATTATAAAATAAATTTCAAATCAACTTTTATTGGTGACCAGTTTCGAGTATCGGTTGAACCACACTTTCAACTTTAGACTGGCATCAATATACCGTACAATAGTGTCACGAATATCGGCCTGCCATAAACACGACGCCGTAATCTCTGTTTAGTTGCAAACACCATTATTTCGGGCATTTAAAGTTAAAGTTTAGAGTTAAAACTAGATTAAATAAAGTTCAAAGGTTCTTTGTAAAATTCAAGCTTAAAATATTTGCTAACAAGTAGGGAATGCAAAAACTTGGTACACTATTGAATATATTATGTTCTAAAAATTTGTTAACAGCATTCTGTCGAAAAAAATACCTTGATTTAATTTGTGGCATCCTGCCCGAAAAAGTATCGGGATCGATATGGGGCACGGATTTTTGAATTTGAATATTGTGTTTAACAGTGACACTGGTCACTGGGTTTTTGATTACATTTTCTCTTCCCGTGCATTCCCAAACGGCTTCATATCCACCTAACGACATTCCACACCAGCTCTCAAGACCAAAGCTGTTAACAATCATCCAAATTTGTTCACTTGATATGGACATGAATGAACGGTAATATAAAGCGATTTAGAGTACTTGTAAGAATTGGGTATGATAAAAGTTGGTTTCAAATTAGCATTTTGGTCACAGAAACTGTTTTTGATCATTTGATTTCTACGAAGCACTGACCACTCAAGCTGCCTTGAATATCAGATTAGAGAACAAACTAATTTAAAAATTCGCCCGTTCACTTACGTCTCTCGAATTGTGCTAGTGCTAACACGCGGTGTCAAAAATAAAGATGTATACAGCGTTATTTAATTTAATTTATTGTGTAAGCATCGTATTCGCTCAATGCGCTGGTCAGTTGGTATTTTAAGATTAAGTTGTCGAAAGTGTGTCCAGAAAAAATATTAAAGCAACCTACATGAGAGGTAAAGCTGTGAAGTGTAATAAATTAAAGAGTTTAATTTAAGGAGTGTATATACAATCTTTATGCCGTTTGAACATAAATAACTTAAATACAGTTGTTTGTATATTACGTACAACTTTATCACAAAATATTGTAATATCTTTAAATAGGTTTCTAACATACAATTTTTACACGAGTACGTGAACAGAAGTACCGGTACTTCACTTCGTGATTGACGCCGTTAATGTTAGAGTGAGTAAGGACCTATGAGGCCTACAACGGTTTGTGGCAACACTGCGCCAGCAAGTGGGCATCTGGGTGAACGACTGAGTTCAAATAGGTCTATACCAGGTCTATTCCCGTCTAAACGTCGGAAATTCGCAGTGAATGGCAAAGATACTTGATCGTTCGTTTGGAAGTTTCGGATTAGTAGAGTAAATAGACCGACTTAATCACATTTAGTATCAAGGAAATAAACGAGTGTACTTAATACCTAGATCGCTTCTCTGTAACCCCAGCGTTTACTTTACTGCGAATGGCCTTCTATTATATGCAATTCTTTTATACCAGGTCACAGCATATTTAGAAAAGTCAACGTGTTTTGCACAACATGATATTGAAAAGAAACTAATGGTCACATCACAATCTTCTGTTTCGACGCTGACTGTAAGCTACGTTATTTGTATTTGTTTAAGTTGTCGTGGAGAAAGAACACTGTACAATTTTTAGCATAAAGTAGCCTTAAACATTTTCTGAATTGATTATAATAAAATAAATTTGAAATGACACTTTACATGTTAAAAAATTATCTCAAATTAATTTTAAATGCATGCGAAACTTTGAAACAACTGTTTTTTTTTTCTGCGATAACTTTCAGTCCTACTCTGACGATGTTAAATACTCTCGTGCTCATCCAGTAATTTAGGAGGAATTTATCCTGAAACATTTACCTAAATCAAGTGGTACCTCCAACTAGTGGAAAACCAGTATATCTTTAGTCCAAGAATGTATATTATTACTTCATTAACTAGTGCTGCAAATTATTTTATTACCACTAATTTCCTAGCCATAATTTCAAACACAGTAAACTATCCACTTCCCTTCTATTGGAAAGTTGTCGAGAAATAAGTTAGGTATAGACTCTTCACGATAAAATGACCACTGCTTAAATTTTTCTTCCAGTCATTCTGCGATCAGCTTTACTATTTTTAACATGAAAATCCATTTTAAAAGTTTCACCACCCTCAAAAACTTAAAACCTTTAGCTCCATTAAAATACATTTATGGATATAAGCGTTGGGGAGTGTTCATTTTAAAGTGCACAGACTATAAGCACATAGGACAGCATGTCCCCAAGTAGATGACAGTACATCACTTGTCACTGCCTCCGTGTATTAGTACTACACGTAGGCTTCAATATCCACAAAATCGTTTATTAAAACAATGTTAGTCTTAATTCACTCATATCTACACAAAAGTATCATTCAGGTGACGCTGATTCGTACGATGTCTAACGTGGGTATCTACTACTTCAATTAATTAATATAATTATTTCCATTATGATTTTTATCGGGCTCACTGGTAGAGATAAATATTTTTGGGTCGTTACAAGTAACAGGACGCAACACAAAGTTTGCAATCAGTGACGTTTTTATTTGATAACTGTAGTCAGTCTTAATTTGTTATAGAAGTATTTTACAACAGCCAAATATATAAATTCGTTAGAATGTTATTTTATATAATATATTTTAGATTGTAGGAAGTTTATGTTTAAATCAACATTTTCTTTACATTCGAATAAGAATTAATATTTTATATGAATCACAGTACATGGTAAACTACGTAACAATAACGGTTTAGTGACATTTAGCTATGTTTCGTCTGCAGACATTCCTACTGCGGTTAAAAAACTCGAATGCCAGTGTAGTGAGTCGTATTTGACTGGAAAACTACGTGCTACTAAAAGACAGCTGTTGTACGGTGAAGGTCTTTTGAAGGTCAATGCTGGAATCTGATGGTAGTTACAGCCAGCATAATGAATTTGTACAGTAAATCTAAGTGTAAAATCTAAATTACTGTCAACCTAGAAGAGTTTCTCTTGTTGTGCAAGTGGGCAAAACTGTTGATTATATACTGATGACATTTTGAGTTAAAGTTTGCATTCAGTATGTCTTAATAGCATTTTCGATACCGATTAGTATCAGAACTTTTGCATTATTTCTTGTCACATTGGTAGTGTTATGAACGTTAAACTGGCACTGGGAAGAATAACCTTTTCTTTTTGTTTCGAATTCACTTATTATAACATTCGACTTAAAATTTAAATTTAACAATTAATAATGAATGAAGTATTTAATTATGCAATAATAACATTGTCTTCGTTCAGAATGTTGTAAACAGTAAACATGTAAATATAAATGCGTCGTAACGTATTTATATTCATATTCTAGTATCCATACATACGAAACTCAACAAAGAAAATCCGTTTTGCTATTCTGACGTAGTTTAAACTAATATCTGTAAACTCTCGTACTTCGTAATTTTGGTATCTTTCAAAGAAACACGTGTTAATAAAGAGCATCATGAAGCTCCTTCTGTGGTCCACTCCTAAAGTTCACCTGTGATATTATTACTTAAAAGCAATATTTTTGGCTACATATGTGAGTTAAGGGTTAGTATGTTCGTAAAAATTATTATAACTAAAGAAACAGACCAACTCGAAACATTAATATCCCGCATAGTCATATTTATGTTTAGATGGGATTACAGTTGATGTAATGCCAATTTAAGTTTCATAATGGAGTGTTTCCTTTAAAATTATGTTTCAAAATACGAACATCAAACATAATTCGTTCGCAGTTCTCTATTAAGCGCTCCGCCTGGTCAGAGCTGTCGTGCATTTTACGAGGCATGAATACAGAGTTGTTATAGGCGCGACACTGACAAGTATTTCAAATGCACAATTGTTTGTCAACCCGAGCTGCTAACTCTGTTTCTGTCCTTACGTAGTTCCTCTATAACACTTTCAGCAGGTATCTCATCATTTTACTTCTCCGTCGCATTTATTTCACTGCATGTGTGTGCGAAAATAGGATACATTCAAAATTGTTTCCTGAATTGTAATATTAAATAATTTTCGATAGGTTTACTATACTATGTAGCTTAACCCACAGCATTGGAATGATTTTTTGTAGGGCAAAATTAACGTGCCCAAAACTGGCCTTAAAACACATTACTGGGACAAACCAGAAGTGTTACGAATTTATAATAGACCATCATAAGTTGCGAATGTTTTTTATATATTCTGTTTTTTCTGTCATAACACCGAATCAATAGCAAAAGAAAATAAATATAATTTCTATGCGAAATAGGACAAATTAAAACATTGGTACTCCAAATCATAGTACTTAATGACAATTTAAGAAGGCTACAACACACAACCACTGAGCACTGAAATGTGCAATTTACTGAAACTGTGTAGTCCTAACAAAGTAAGAAGAATAGTATTTTTATATTACAGCACTTTAAGTCAGAGAAGGATGCTTTTAATCGTTTATTATACACTTAAAAGTGATTGACATCTACTAAAAAAACAAAATAGCATTTACGGGATTAACTAAGGCGCTAAATTATTACATAAAAAATATTTGCTTTTTCTGATCGCAAAGTTGTATATTTTGAGTCGCAATTTTGACGGGAAATGTGCAGGTACGTAAAGTAGCAAAGCATTTATTTCGACAATGACAATAATGATTTCGACAAGGATTTTATTTTTGAGGTTGTTCTCTTATGCTACTCTCAAACATAGCACTTTAATTCCTAACGTATAAGACGAGACATTTTAATAGAAAAATACAAAATTATAGAATGTAAATGCGTAATATGCTTGTATATAATATGTCATGTTAAAAGTTAAAATTGTTCAAGTGTTATGCCACTATTTTTCTCCAAATTTCGTTACATTTTGATGCGTGCTCAGGACCCAAGAATAACTCTATTTACCTTTTGGTAACACTGTTGTTGAAGCTGTTACAATAAAAGTATCTTTACATAACGAACCGAATATTTCGCATATTTAATGCCCAGCATGTTAGAATACACTGTCCTGTATATAATCTTCGTTTATTGTATTCCACAAAATGTCAGCAGTTCTGCAAATACTATAAAATAAATACAACAAATGAGCTGCACGCCATCATTTTTAACTCCGTGAGTTGTGTACTTTTTCCTCTATGGACTTTTATTTTGCCAGCTGCAGCGCGCGCGTCAATTCACAACCTGTGATTGCGCCTGTGACTTAGTGCGTCTGCGGTACACGCCGAACATAGCCGAACGGGACTTTGAAATATTTTTGGTTCCACGAGTGCGCTCATTTATTCTGAACAGCACAGTACATCGGGCTCATACGTTTTTTGTTCGGAGCATTTAACCTTCGTCGTTTTCTTCAGAGGCCTCCTACTCATTTAGTTATTGAACTTTATTGAACTGTGATCTTTTCCTTTTTACTTTGGGCGTTCGGGATAGTCCTGCGCTCTATATTATACTATAATATATGTATGTGAGGTTTAGGTGATCGAACACTTGTATCGGTACGCTGTTGGTACCGTTATTTTGGACATTGGTCGTTTAGTTGGTATTTGGACAATTGCATGGTCTCCTTAATGAGACGTAAGAGTTTATTTTGTTTAATAGAAGGGGACATTATGTGTAACTTCATGTTTGTACGATCCTACGTATTTTGTTTAATGGAAGGGGACATTAAGTGTAACTTCGTGTTCGTACGATCCTATGTATTTGGTTATGTGGGATATTTGGTATTAAATCTTTGAGCAGGTGAAGTTGACTTAGTGGTTATTTGGTTGTACACTATATTTCAAAATAACTACACGAATCGCCTCGACAGACTACAATTCCGAGAAGGGCCGAGCTTAGTGCTAAGAGTTGGAAGGGGGGGGGGGAGAGACTTCCACCCCCTCCCCCAAATCGAAATGAATCGCTTAGGCATGCTCTCCAGGAATTCGCCGAGCCAGCTGGATGTACTTGGTCATGATGGCGGTCCTATTTGCGTGAAGGGCACACACATTGGTGTCCTCAAATAGTCCTTCCAGGTACGCCTCGCTCGCCTCCTGTAGTGCCATCATGGTCGAGTTCTGGAAACGCAGGTCCATCTTGAATGGCATCGCCTAATTTTCATTGAACGAGGTGACGAAACTGTCGTACGTTAGACTTGCATTCGGGAGGACCCGGGTTCGACCCCCAGCTCCAGCCATCCTGATTTAGGTTTTCCATGGATTCCCGAAATCAATCCAAGCGAATGCTAAGATGGTTGCTTAACGAAGACCATGGCCGACTCCTCTCCCAGCTCCTGCCAGTGTGCAAAGTTGTCTCTCGTCGTCTCTAATGATCTCGTTGTCGATGAGACGTGAAACCTTCTTACCTTATCTAATTCCCCTTAGGGCGACGGTGCCAGGCAGGAGCGAGCTTGCGGGCCGCCTTTGTGGCGAGCTGCTTGCAAGGGACTTGGCCTCCAGTCGACTTGCGTGTCGTTTGTTTCGTGCAAACCTGTAGTTTGGTAAGAATAGGGGCAAAGTGAATAACTACGTAAATCAGGTATTTGCAAACGTTTCACATTCTTTTGAATATAGGGCCAAAATACGACACTAATTTGTACAAAGCAGTTATATTTATTTGGTGAAGGTATGAATACTTTTTAATAAACTGTGTTTGGTACCATAAACATTATACCTTCACAGTTCCCCATTCTCTCATTCCTCCCCCTTTTTTAAACATTTTTTTAAGCTGTGCGAGGTGCTGATTCCTGGATACGATATCTACTCGATTAAATAAAATAATTAAAATTATTGGGCAACTTACACTAGACTGAAAAATAATGACAGCTAGGGGTCAGAGATCTAGCATTACTGAAAATTAATTAAGACAATAAAACCACCTACGACTTCATTAAAAACGACTACCATATTTTATAAAGCTACCACAGAGAATTAAAACGACAAAAACGAATGTCAGGAAGGATTATTCCAATTTAAGAATACTGTTTTAAGGAGTTTACATTCTAAAAATTATAAGTAAAGAATTATTTAAACGGAATTTAACGTATTCAAATTTTCAAAAGTACAAGTTATTAATTATATAAAACTTGTTATAAACGAACATTTTAAGGTTTCTAAAACCAGGACACGTACGAGTTTCATTTACAAAATAATAAAGTAAAACAATGTTAATTTTTTTTTTTTTTCAATTACAAATTTTGTTTTATAGCGTGTGTGGGTGTTCAGACTGAAACTCGCATTAACAGTGACCAAATAACAACTCGCGCTTTCTTTCCGAGGTAAATTTATACTCAATCAATTTGATTGGACATTATTCTTTTTACTTTAACTTACCTTTGCCATTAACGTTAACTTTTACTGTTAAGGGGTTATGCACGTGATGCGTGAACGTATTATTCACAACATGTTTATCTACGAAAAGAACACTCAGTTAAAACTAGGCTTCTAACATTTAAAAAATGCAACATATTTATTAGAAATATATTTTGGGGCCCCTCAAAATGGCTAAAAACTTTTTTTGACAGCAGTAGCTGGGAAAATACCACCCTGATTCGTTGGAAGCATGCAATGTACTTTACTTCTACAAAATTTCCACAAGTAAAATTGTAGGGTCTCCGCTTTACGTCCCATAGGAAAAAGAGTAGTAGGAAAACACTGCCCGCCAATTTGATGCTGCGAATAGAAGCGATGCTGTTACCATCGAGTGCGGAAAGCTGAATCTTATCACTTCACTGTCCCCGCGCCTCAAACACGGAAAATTACATCTGGTGCATAGCTCTCTTAACTTTAACTTTTACCGTCTGCCTTAAACACTAAACCAACTTAATGTAACTTATTACTAAAGCCTCTACCGGCAGAATACTTAAGGATTTCGGCATCGGTCCAATCCAAACGATAGCCAGGGGTGTTCCATCCCCCACATTGCTGAAGCCCTCTGACCCAGGCTTCCTGCCGACACCGACACTATAATTCCACTAATTTTAATCATTTAACCAACATGCGGCCACTCTACCTGCCTTCTAGCCTTTGGGGTGAGATGCCCTACCAAGGCGAACCTCTCACGACCCGAGTCTACATCTTGGTACTGCCGAGGTTCTCGAAACACATTCTGGTCAGATAAAACATGTCTGACCCCATAAATAGACCACGATCAACTCTCCGAAAATGGTGTTCGAAGACGCCCCCGTCGCGAACCCAGCTGCCAAGTCAGCAAAGCTCTGTCCAGTAACCCCAGTGTGGCCAACACCCGGGCACTGAATTTCACACCTAACGACTCTTGTTGCCAGGCGAGAAACAATTTCCCATGCTAGGAGAGGTGGCTGACCCGCAGAAGTCAGGTCACTTCTTAGAAGCAGTCAGCGAGCCTGACACAAAGGTGAGCGCTCCTTGCGAAATAACCAGACCTCCCCCTTCCCACAAGAGAGTCAGTCATGTCAAAGCTCCAACCGAGACTAACTTAAAAAACTTTACAGCGTGATAATTTATCATGTTTCGTCCTTTCGATATGGATGCAGAAATCTACAGCACGTTTCATTCTCTGACAGAATTATGTGATTATGGGCACATACACTTACATAAAATTCACCGGACAG
Organism: Medauroidea extradentata; assembly: GCA_003012365.1. NCBI lineage: Eukaryota > Metazoa > Arthropoda > Insecta > Phasmatodea > Phasmatidae > Medauroidea > Medauroidea extradentata. The sequence goes on along the minus strand of PNEQ01007539.1, from coordinate 2,743 downwards.
AACGTTATTGGAACTGAGGTTCTGCACATGGTTTCACTTGCTTTGCTTCTCCAACAAAGGACGTGCTCGTGCCCATAACATGATAAATTTCCATACATATTCATACAAGTAAGCTCACTTAAAATGCGAGCGTTATTGTTGTAAAGTATTGTAATATGTTCTATCCAAAAGGCCTGATATCCAAAAAGTGAAAACACGATGAAAGATGAAAAATAACGGTCTTGCCTTAATGAAATTTAAATAGATGACACTTTTAGTATTGGTACCACATATATGTGTTAATTACAATGAAACATTATTGATGGTTTCGTTTGAATGCTTTTAAATGTGAGAACTTTGGCCCTTTGGAAAAAATAATAAAGTTATATTTTTGTCTGAAGATACATAACAACAGTTTAGTATTGAAATACCTACATATATCAAGCAAATACACGACAATATTATTTAAGCAATCAATGTGTAACTTATTCACTTTTACATTTCTCTGCCTCTGTTCATGTACATGGTTCATCTTCACCATGCTGCACAGTAGACCATGGCAGGATGTATTCATAAAAAGCGTGTTCTTTTGCTGGAACAAACGGCGTGAGTTTTTTTATGTCCTTGAGTTTCTTCTCGTTGATGGGAACCTTGCCTAGAAGATAAGCAAATGGCGATGGACGTACTGGATTACGCGGGCAACGTGAATGGGAAAGTGTAAAAGAATGTGGTACAAGGTTGTTTATAAACGGTTGAGCTACTACACAACCTCTCAGTTCAGATGCGTAAATTAAATGACAGACATAATTGAAGGCCTTGGTGGTAGAAGGGGGCATGTCACATTTGTAAACTGCTGAGAAAATAGCAGCTAAAGTTTATATAACTGAATGATTTTTGATGATTTGCAAATGTATATATTATGAACATATTACAAGTTTTGAGAAATTTAAACATGCCTTAGAATTTTTCCTTCTTAAACAATTTTATACTTCTTATTTCTGAGATTTTACTAATGTGACATGACTCGTTCTTCCACCAAGGCCTTCAATTGCATATTGAAGTGAAAATTTCGATCTCGAGGCCCTGTTTACAGCAGTTCCTTTTTTTTTTTTTTTTTTTTTTTTTTTTTCACATAAGCATGTTTTCTTGTAGAATTCCAACCACCATGTTTTATAATCTGTGATCTCAGATGTAACAGGGATTTTCTTAATAGTGAACTTGTGTTATTTACTACTAGATTCTGTGATACGATGCATTTAGTAGATACGGTTGTTCTTTTTCAACATCCTTGTGATGATACTAACGTCCCCGTCACATGGCAAGTAGGAGTGGTCTTGGATCGAATAATATTCTCTATTTTCTTGAAATTTCCGTTATTAATAAAAGTTTAAACTAATCTAATGAGTGAATGATTTTGATTTCGTCCACCACAGTTGTTTGAATACTCGTGGAGTACATCTACGTTATTCGGTACATCTTTCAAAAGACAAACAAAAGTGTGCACACCTCATTAGGGCTTTTCTTGTCAGTACAGTAATGATACAGATACAGGTTAGCTAAGTTTTGTTATATATCGTGAACACAGAACATATTAAGATAATTCCTGAACTGGTGCAACAGGCTACTGGGTATTCTGCATATGACCCACTGTAGTAGCTAACGAATTGTGATGTTTATTTCCTTCAGCAATTTCGGCCTTCAAGACTATAATAAAACTTTTGCTTCCTTAAGTTAACGCTAAGCTATGCAGCTGCACACAGTTTACTGGTATCGTTTGGACGGGGACTCTTTATTTTAAGCTTTATTTCTTCTCACAGACAACAAAAATCGACTTACGGTCTACCAAATGATAGTTTTAAAATTTCGGTAGGATACTGATGGTAAAATTGGTGGCTAACATTTACGTCTGGATGTTTCTGCTTGAATATATCATTCTTAATCTTGACAAATAACTGTGAGTCAAAGTACTGTTATGTTTAAATGAAAAGCAGCTCTGCTGCTATGAACTCCTTGCATGCATTCTCTTCGTTTATCATTGTTTTAACAAACTCAAGATATTACTGTAAATAAACAATGAAGTTCATTCTATGTATAAATATTAAATAAAGAAACCAACTACATGAACATAAAAAATTGGCGACGAGGATAAAGAATAGTATAAATTATAACACATCTATAAAATGAGTGAACAACTGGATCAACTTATACAAGCCTTAAGTGGACTGATAACAAATTTACAACAACCACTACAAAATACAGGTAACATCATTCAATCCATATATCTATATCAATCTATATCATTCGAATCATACAATGAATTCTCAGAACCATTTGACATGTATTGTCAAAGATTAGACAATTTCTTTAACCTCAAGGGCTTAAACAAAGATGACGAAGACTCGAAGAAAAACAAAGCAATGATACTATTAAATTGTTTCGGCAGCAAACATTATCAACTACTAGCTAGTTTAACAGCCCCTGATTTATTAAATACGAAATCATACAGTGAAATGATTCAATTATTAAAGGTACATTCGATACGGTACCATGCAAGAATGTTTTAGCTGAACAGCGCCGTTTTTTTCCACATTTCAGTCCCTTTTTAACTATTTTGCAATACTTAAAAAACGTTGCAAAATCTTGCGGATTAAGGGTTGTAATGAAGGAGCATGTACCAAAACAGTAATTAATTTTATGCTGCGAGCACTATTTATTCGTGGATTATATGACCGTGAAATTCGTGAACGAATATTAAAACAAGCTG